>JAPFFP010000001.1:29171452-29187750 GCA_026153255.1 Solanum medicagineum
AGGCACACTGCCGAACCACGTAAAACTTGTGTGTTTTGTTTTGTTTATTTTCTTTTGTCATTTCGTTCCGCACAACATTAACAACCCGCCTAATGCACTTCGATACCATATAAATAAATAAATTTTGGATCTAATGCAAGTACGCAACCAAAAAGTTAGTCATGGGAGTCCAAATTCTCCTCATCCCACCGATACGTGGGACTTGACAAATTTGTCTGTTAGATGAAATAATAGAATAAATTCAGCAGTTAAACTCCATTTAACTTCATTCATGAAGGAGGGAATAGGGGTGCCGAGGGGTTTCTTTCGAACCTCATTCACCAAGGATGTTGATCATTGACTTTTTCGCTTGCTTTTTTATATTTTGAATAATGGTGGAAAATTAACTCAAAGGTAAACTGTGTTGACATACACAAAATCTAATTGCACATAAATAATATAATTTTTCATGAATCGCTAATTCAAGAAATTAAACAGAGGTTTGCGGAGATCATGAGATGAAATCATTGAGTCATCTTGATGTTAAATTGAAAAAATATACAAGCCCAACAAGAAAGGATCAGAGGATGATAGGAGCTCCAACGGCCAAGTTGATAAGGTACTCTCCAAATCATGAAGGATTTTTTTTTAAGAGAAAATGGAGGAGATTACAATTTAAGAAATCAAACCCTTATCAATAAGATAAAATTTCAGAAAGTCAATCACCTAAATTACTAAGATGGGCCTCAAATCATCAAAGATTCAAGAGTCCAATTTTTACAAAAAAATTTATGGAATGACTTCTTGAATAGTGGAACGTAGAAGAATGAAGCATTTTTATAGTGGTGCACTGCGCCAGTCAAACACAGTTTGCATTGGCTCAACGTGTAATTAGTCGATAATTTCATATAATGTGATCATAAATTAGCCAAACAACATTCAAAATGTGGTCTCTATAATTTATACATGACACTTTGATTTGATGTACGTATATAATCTTACTATCTCTAGTGTTCAAAATTTCAAATCCTGCGCCTCTGTTCTAAACTAATTACAACATAATTTCTAAATCAAATTAGCTAGCAATCCGATTGCTGCAAGACCATAGATCTACATAGCGGGCAAGTGAATTGGCACCTTTCGATCCATCCCTCAATACACTCCATGTGGAAAACGTGCTTGCATCTCGGCAATTGACAAACAACATTCTCTTTCTCGTACTCCATCAAACAAATGGAGCAACTCTCCTCAATTTCCCGTTCGCCGACCTTGCTCTGGCAAACATCGGCAAACGTAGTTGTCGCGAGTGACAGCTCACAGTACGTGGGCACGGTCACCGCGACAGCTCCACTGACCGGAGGGGGATACGGATAAAAAAATTCCAACATCTTATGAATGAATTGATGTACATGACAAAAAGGAATATACAAAAATGTGTATAATGTGATTGTAATAAAAGAAATATGAGATTGTGCTGTTACTACTGAGCTTATCATTTTTCTCACTCTTTAACGTTGTTTTTTTTTCTTTTTTCTTTTTCCTCTCTTGAGTATGAGATTTTTGATGGGAGGAGGAGACACTCAGATCTATTTATATAGAGGAAAAATGGATGATAAGGTCAACTGCCATAACTTGGCATTTCAGTTATGTAAATAAGGGTTGACATTGACTTATTCGAGGCCAAGCGAACAAAAGCAAAGTTAATTAAGAATTTATTTGCCAAGAGTTTACATAGGATTTTGAGTATTAAGGTACTATAATTATCCATCTATCATATTTGTTCATGTTTAACTTAAGTCTTGACATATCCTAATAAATAAAATATTAATTTAATATATTACTCCTAATAATTATAGGAAGTCATCATTGAAAAAATAATAATAAAAATAAAATCGATATAAAATAATAAATTATTCTTATTTTTAAAATTTAAATAAATAAATAAAATATATTTATTTTAAAAATAATAGAGAAGCAAAAACTATAATACATTTGAATTTAGTATTTGAAAAATAGCAAGGCCGGCGCCGACCCTACACGTACACCAATTTTGTATAATTTGTAAAAATGACAGAAAATCTAATTGTTACGCTACAGAATTCGATGTCCTTTAATTAGGAGAACCTTTTTGAGCTGTGAATTGCTAATTATTAGGCGAAATTTGTGCTATTAATCCTACAATTAGTTACTCCCTCCCAGTGTTTTTATTTAAAGGTGACCAAAAAATTTTAAAATGAATAAAAAATGACTAAAATTTACCCCTTTGTCCAACTTTACTTGGTCCTTATACTATTTTGGGATGTCAATAACACTTGTCCACTTTATAAAATTAAGAGATAATTTTACTCCTAATTTTCCTTTATCATTAAAATTATAGTCATTTTCCCATTACATTTTTCAAGACATCATATTTATATTCAAAGAGTAATTTGGTAAAATTACTCTATCATTTACTACTTCTTAATATGTGTTTCAAATCAATAGGTGCCAATTAAAGTTGGACAGAGGGAGTAATTATTGAATAGAGGTGATTGAGGGTTATCTTTTTGGTAACAAATTGTAATAGAATATTGCAACAAAAGGATGATTTGTATAACAACGGTCATCTGCAAAATTTCTTTTGATAATTTAATTTTTTTAAAAGAAATTCATAATCTAAGCAAAATCAATCGTAAAAATAGGAAAAGGTAAAAGAAAAAGAATATGATGTAAAGGATCAACGTTAACTAACAGCAATAGAAGTGGCAATAATAAGGACAACAACAAGGGAAAGAAGGATGAAGGAGGAGAGAAAAAAAAGAAGGAGAAGATGGAGGAAGAAAGAGAAAAATATGACGAAGATACAGAAAGAAAGGAAAAAAAATGGAGTAAAATTGAATGATAATGATCATAAGGGAATTTTCAAAATTTTGAAATTTGAGATAGGGGGAAGACTTTTTAACATTTTAAAATTCTAGTACACGGTTTGGTTTGGATACAAGTCATGATGATATTAATTATGTTGAGATAATTTAGATGGATAAGTTATGTTGAATATTAGTTTTGCTGAGAGTAATTTTTGTTTGTTCGGTTTGTAATATTACAATTTCTAAGAATAAGATGTTTCTTCACAAGAAAATAACATTCACTTCTTTTTTTCATTTTCTTTGCAAGATTTAGTTATTCATTGTCAAAAATAAGATTTTCATCTTATTTTATGTGTTTCATGATTGTGTCATGCATGTGTTTTTTAAAATCAAACTTTTTTCTTATTTAGCTTGAAAATAAAAGTTTCATCTTATTTAGATTTAAATAAAATCTTCACCTTATTTAACTTACAAAATAAAACCTTCATCTTCTTTAGCTTGAATTTTCTTTCTACCTATTTGGTTTTAAAATAAAACTTCCATCTTATTTTGCTTAACAAATAAAACTTTCATTTTAAGTTTATTAAAAGTAATATAGTAATGGGGTGAACATTTCAAAAGAAATCAAAATATAAATATATAGAAGTATTAGATAAATAAATTCAACTTATAATATATTCATAAATATAAAATATAATTTTTTGTAATAGAAAAATGTATAAAAATAAAAATTAATTAAGGTAGTGAATATTAAGGTAGACTGAGCCACTGCATCAACTTTGCCTTAAATGGCTCTTGTGAATGAGCACTCTGAAAGTATATGATTTCTGGTCTCTTGGATATAAGCTGACATTTGTATTCCCCAACGAAGCAGCCTGTCTGTCGTTTATAATCTTCCATATAGTTGTCCTTTGATCTTGCAGAATTGTTACATACCAAGCCTTTTCCAAACAACTTTAGGATGATCCCCAAGCATCTCTACCTTATAAACTTTTGCAGGAAAATCGAATGTGTTGAAGTTGATCCTGGACACTAATAATTTTCTTCACCATCCAACTAGCTTGTTTAGGTACGATCATCCCTCTACTAATTTATTTTTGACATACATAATATGAATCCAAAAGTTTGTCTTGTTTGCTTGCTAAATCCCAAGAGAAGCAGTGACATCCCTTAACCCTCTTGCTGCATAAAAGAGTTTAGTAAGCTCGCCATTCACCATAATGGAATAGCTCAATGTTGTTACACCAGAGCTTGTCGTTTTTATTTTTAGTGTCAAACTGGATAAATTTTGACTAACATTTAAGACATATTTTTTAATTTACAATTAATAATATTTTTTATATAATTTTTGTATGTCTGAAGTTTTATTTTTAAAATATCAAACTAATTTAATCAAATTTAGCTTTAAAAATTAATCAAATTAACTTTCAAAAATCACAAAATGACAACTAAAACAAGCAGAGGAATTACTATAGGAAAATTTCATTATGTTGGAAGTTATTATATTAACGATATGATCTTCTTCCAAATTAAAATTTTATATTTTATTTAATTTAAAGTGGTTATTTATTGTAATGCATCGTATTATATTATTTTTAAAATATATAATATTTATTCTAATTATTAATTAAATTTTATTAGATGTTTTGTTGAATTTTTCGTTGTCTCATTTATATATTAATCTGTTTGATAAACCTTATTTTACACTTTATTCTTGTGTAATAGATCTATCATGTACCTTAATTATTTTTAAAAATAATATAACTTTAAAATAATACGATAATATAATATAACACAATATAATACGACGAATGAGATGATATTCCAAACACTCAAAATATGTTATCCTATAAAGAAATTAAGGTAACAACTAGTGGAGCGAAAGTATGGAAACATCCGCCGTGTTATTGGGCACTTTCATTAATTGTTAAAACTTTTATATATTCAGCACATAATTCATCTGAGTGCACACATGAATCTTTCAAAGATTTGCTCCTTCAAGTCAACTCATATTTTTACATTCTTAATTTGACTTCTGGCATATGGACTTCTTGTTTCTCTCTTTTCTTTTTTTAAAATTAGAAATGAAAGAGCATGGCTGACAAATTTGAAAAGGAAATAAAAAACCTTTGGAGAGTTATTTGTTTTAATTTTTCAGGTGGCAAGGTCGTGGCTTTGAAATTTAATCAAAGTCAAAACGCAGAGTTCTCAAAATAATAGGGTGGAGTAATACCTTTGCCAGAATAAATTATTTATGGAGAATTCTATGATTATTAACAAGTTCTAAAAGGTGTTCTAGAACGAAAGTTAGTTGAATATGAGAATTGTTCAAGATTATAAACTATTATTCCGTCAATTGACTTAGACCTATCAATAGCCCGTGACGGAATTAAGAAATATCAAATTAAAAGGTTCAGTTGGATGTCCTTCATCAAAAAATTATATCGTATACATAGCTTAAAAAATGATCTTTTTTAGGTATATATATTGAACTGTTGAATTTTCTTGACATAAAGAAAAATTCAAGTAGAATTGTAAGGAAACTCAATTATATGGAGGTAAACACCTACTATGAATAAGGATGCATAGTAATCTTCAAGCATCACTCTTTGGCATTTCGACTCGCTTTGGTGACTTCGTCCTTTAAGTGATACGGAGTGAGCCGCTTTAAGCAGAAAGCAATAATGAATCTCCAACTTGTCCATGCTCATCCAAATCAGCCTCAAAAAGCGATCGGAAAGTAAAACTTTCCTTCCAATCTAAGCTGGTGAAGCTACCCCTTTATCTAACCACCGCTCGCCCGATCACATAATGGCACATTCATGATGCATCATAATCAAAACAAAAATTAAGAGGGAGAAGGAATGCTCTTTTTTCATTCTCATATGTTTCTTGTATTTCGATTTTTCGAGCTTATCTTAGGCACTTTTTCTATTTGTTATTTTCATTTTCAATTCTTTCTTTTGCTCTTATTAAAATTTGGTCCTCAACACCAACAATTTTGTGGTCAACAACTATAAAAAAAAAAGATCCATATAAAGGGTTATTACACAAATTATTGAAGTTCATTGTTTTGGAAATTTGATTAATTAATTTTCTTAAAATTATAATTGCCACTTAGCGGCAAATAATTCATCTTAAATGCTGAGAAAATCCTTGTAGAAAGATCTGAAATCTTTAAGTCAAATGATAGTTTTTAGAAAGACTTGAAGGGTTGTTTGTAAGAGGAAAGTCGTGCTTTGCATCTGTTTTCTTGTTTTTCATTTGACCAAATGTTGTGCTCTGCGTGGCTTATTACAATGACAATACTATATTATTTTTTAAAAAACAAAAAAAGGTCAAAACACAATTTATGCTCAGAGAAAAATATATATATATTAGCAAGCTATCCTTTCAAAATTAAAAAATAACTTAAAAGTCAAATATCGCTTAAAACAAACCAAGCCAAGTACCACTAAATACATTTGACGTTTCCCTCAATTTAATGATTCCAAAATCTCTGGCAAAAGCAACTTATTTCCTGCATAAACTTTTAAAATTATAATTTCTCGATTTATTTTATCATAATCTATTGAATTATCTAATAAAAAAATTTCTTTTCTTTTGGCTGTATAATATATCAAATAAAAATTAAAAAATGTTTGGACAATACTTGTCATTGATTAATTTGAGCTACTATTTAACACAAAACAGCGTAACTTTATACCAGCTAAATTTAGCAGATAAAAAGATATACTCTATTAAGTTACTAAATGGGCAGGTCAAATGACCTCAAATCATATTTTTACGGACTAATTTTATCATCTACATCTTTTCCAACAGTCTCCAAGTAAATTTCAATTAAATATATTGTTGGGTTGTCTAATATTTGGGCTCTCTGTGTTTTAGCCCCAGGACCAACAACCTTGGGTGGCCTCTAGGTCCATAAGCACAATTTTGGGCTATCCATGCTAACACTGTTTCCAAACATTTGGGTTCGACAGACGATTTCATAAAATAATTAAGGATAATTACATCAAATGACCATTCATTCATTTCAATTTGTCGAAAAAAATGACTATTGGTGTACACTTAGTATATACTTCATGTTTAGAATGATAATGTATATTTAGTGCAATAGCTCATAAATAAATAATCGATATTGTATAGTCAAGGTATACTTTCTATGACTTTTACCCAGCTATATTGCATAGTTACTATATATTTATATAATTTTATATAAATAAAATATAAATATATTATTGTAAACTAATTAATTTATTATTATATATGAAACTATTCTAAAGGAATATTCGACCCACTCAAATATGCCCCTTTAGCCCAAGATGACTGATACCCAACAACTTAAAATCAAGCCCTATTTAGTTTCAACAACGTATATAAGCTCACTGCATTTTTTATTTTTTGTTAAAAAAATCTTCGGGGTTACAAGATATGAAGGTAGTCAACCAACTGGGCTCATGCTACGAATTCCAACAGGTTCCACAGATTGGGCATACATTCATTACTCCCTTTTTATGTTTCAATTTCATTATTACTCCCCATGTTTCAATTAATATGTACAAAAATGACATGTAAAGTGAAAGTGACGCTTATGCTTGGCATTTTCCCTTTAGACAGCAGAAAAAATCTTGGGCACAATGATCGAGTAATCTGTTTGGTTTGATAAGCCGAAGGAGCATACCAGATGGAATTGTTAACTCTCATATAAGTCTGATGGAAACAGATGATTAGCAACAAAGGAACTTTGTCAATTCATGAAACAAAATGGGTGATCAATCACATATGAAGATACTTTTACTAAACAATATTTTCACAAGCATCATTCCTTTACATACATTCAAGCTGTTAGTAATAAAATCAACACAATCATATGCATCACCGACTGTCGGTTCTCGGTCAGTAAGTACGATAATTAGCACAAACTTTGACTGTTCTCAAAAAATCTACCAACTATCAGTACAAATACCTTGCACACTTCTACAGAAATAAACGCTGCAGATTGAGAACCAAGCATGTTCCCACGCCAGGCAAAAAATATATCAGCATATACTAGGTTACCAGATTACGCAGTTATTGTAGCTCTACTAGGCCTTTTCCCTTCCATGGCATCTTTCTTCCTCCGACAAGTTGCACAAAGGAACGGGCCTTCCCATGGCTTTGATGCAGGTGAAAAGAAAGGGCCTGAGTTAACAGATAAACCCTCACTTGGAGGCTGATCCACTTGGCAAACAGCACATCTAAAGAGCCCAGAGCTAGAATCCAGAGGAAAATCTTTACCAAGCCTGCAGGGTTAGAAAAGGAAGATAAAGTTAGGGCCTGGCTACAGCAGCTAAAATGTCAAAAAAGCAAAGATCTGATAAACTGACAATTAGAAAATTGTAATATAATGTCTAACTATCAACATGATTTACTGCAAAATGCATTTTGATCTAGTGTTAATGATCCTTCCCTTTCCATTTTTATGTAATCTTTATTCAACAACATTAAGCACAATGCAAAAGAGAATCTTCTCAAGTTACATTAACAATTTGGTTAACGTAGATCCTATGCCTGATAGATAGAAAACTGAAATTTTTCAATAATTGAGCCTAGACTAGCATGAGATCCCACTAGAATATATCGGAGATTAAGTTACTATATATCTGCACGAAACCATACCAAAATAACTCAACGGCAGCATCTTCTCATCAAGTAGAATTTAAGGTTAAATTCCGAATAATATACTGTCAAAGAAAAGCAGCTGCTCCTTTACTCTTCTTTTTGGTTTCTGTCAGAACATTGTTTTGATAAGGACATCATGGTGTATTCTTTAACCTTCATGAAAAACGTATGAAGTTGATTTTTTTTCTAGGCTGTGTCACAAAATTGAAATTGCAGCATGCTTATTTTCAAAAGTTTTAGTTGTTGCTTGTATATTCTTGACGAGTGATCTGAGGAGCTTTATCCCAGATATGTAAGGCTAAACAAAAAAATGAAATTGTTCTTCCATGTGCCCCATAGATGGTCATAGATGAGTTGAGAGTCCATGAGTTACTCACATAATGTATCAAGTTTATTGGAATCAGCTTTTGTTCAAGTTTAGTCTTCACTACTCCCTCGACATATCTAACTGTAGATTTGCATTTCATCTCACCTACATTTACGTTCTAAAGGTATCACAGTCCACCAGTTACAGTTAACTCACACCCCAACACAAAAGTTCTTTCCCTTGTACATTACACCATAACCTATGTGCTTCAGTGGAATACTTATAGATTAGTTGTAGTCTATCAAAATCCCAGTATATGCTCAGAGAAGTGAATAGCTATCATCTATGATTCCGAAGTACTGTGATTTTAAGTATAGTTTTGATAGCCGGGAGGAAGGCATCTAGTAATTATGTCAACAAGATCAAAAGAGATTGTAAGAATAGACAATACACATAGCCATGCCTTGGCTTTAGATCAAACCATGCGTAGCTGCACAAAATTCTCAAGCATCTTCAACAGTAGAGCAAAAATAGACAATAGTAAAAGGTACAGATGTATCAGTAACCTTTACAATGATCCAATCTTTTGACAGGAAATAACTACAGGGATAGTGTCAAAAATTTTTAAAAACAGTACTGTGGTCAAAAACACAATCAGGCCTCACAAGTTATAGTTATCTAAAATTAATTAAATGGTTTAAATCAAGTAATTTAAGATGGTCCTCTACAAACAAAGTTTTCTACTACTTTATCAATATTTTCTGCTACTATTACTAATATAATATTCCTTTAAATTAAGCATCCAATCACTATTCTTTAGTGGAACTATTTGAAAAGAAATAAAACAGGAGATAAGTAGTTAAACTTCCATCCAAAATACTATATGTAAAATCATCGCATAAATTATATTTGTCATATAACAAATAATCCATATGCAGAAGAACTAGAATGCTCAAAAATAAGATATCCTACAATCAATAGATGCTGAAAGAATAGATCAGGCATGAGGTGAAAACTCCTGAAAATGAGATTATTTACATCATAGAATGTCTCCTCAGACTAGGACACTTTTTAGGAAACCAAAGACTGCTGCATTTTATTTTCCACAAAGAAAACAGTGTACAGTGAACTTTTTCATTTGGTTTTGTAAGTTATAAGTAGCTATTGTTCCATGAAAAGTAATTTTTCCTTTTCCGGGATAAAATAGACAGGCCAACCTACCCAATGCAAACCACATGCAGGAATCAAATAGGGCATATCTCGTGTAGTGGAAATTCCAACAATGACACCAAAATCGGGAAAAAAAAAAAGCACCTTTCAGCAAGCATCGCAGAGCCTTCTTCAAACAATTCCTCCACGACACCTACCGCAGAAAGCTTGTTAGATCTTGCATTTTGTGATCTTCTCCCAAAGAGGAAAGAAGTGAGCAAATTTTGCTTCTTCCTAGGTGTTGGAGGCAAGATAGGATGGTCATAAGGAATAATATCGACAACCAAGCAGGTTGTATCATCCTTCAGACCTCGTGACCTTAGAGCCTCCTGAGTTGTAAAACCGCCCATAGTTAGGGAAAATCTCAGTCAAGAAATATTAGAATGAAAGAGATTCTATAATCATTCACACCTTCACAACTAGCTTTGCTGCAAGTTCTGCCGGTAAACCTCTGCAAGATTGTGCTGCCGAATCCGACGATAGAGCATCCCATATACCATCCGAGGCTATAATAAGCCTCCCGCCAGCATTTGAAATCTAATTACATAATTATTTCCAATTCAGATTCATAGATAGAACTTGCTAAAAGTGAAAGGAAAATTCTTGGCGATAAGGTTACAAACCTTCACTTGCTTGACATGAGGTACTGGAACGATAAACTCCCCAACATCCGTATCACCAATAGACCTTGAAAGGCACAACCCACCAGGCCAGCAACGCAGAGGTCCAACCTACAAACCAAGTGAATTTGAACATCAGGAGATCTTTCCCTAAGCTGTTCGCAATAATTAAGAATACAATTTCAAATGTCTGATATAATTTTTACCTCATTACCCCCAAAAACATTGAGTCTTCCTACTTCACCACCACTTGCAGTTACACGTTGCCGTTCCTCCTCATTCTCTTCTAATCGATGGTCAACAGTCAACAGAGAAACCACACCTCCTTGGGTGTCCAGTATGCACCTAGAATCTCCGACTGATGCAACTGTGATCGTCCACCCATCGATCACAACAAAAGTCACAGTAGTCCCAGACGTTTCACCTGTCATCAATATCAGAACTGTACTGAGAACACCTAAATGACTGAAGCAAGGGAAAGATACCCCCTTGAAGCAAAAAAAATATTAAAGCCAGAAATCTTGCAGCATGCCTCTTTGCTGAAACTCTATATCAGTTTTCACAAAACCCGCAACTAGTGCTCGAGGAAGCGCCTGCAGCCACTCTTCCCTGCTAACTCCTTGAGGGATAGCACTCAAGACATTGTTTAATAGATTCTCTTTAGCAAAGATAGCAGCCGATATACCATTGTGCCCATCAAAAATCTGCTCAAAAGAAACCAAAATTCAGTAAATTCACAAAAGAAAACAGACAATGTACGTATACCAGAGTCAATTAACAGATTCAGTTCGACATATGTGATTAAATTACCGCGAAAACTGAAAAAGAAGTCAACGGATTTCCCTGTATCCTCTGACAATCAGGCTTAATCAAGAAATAATCTTCCCCTTTCTTTGCCAAAGCTGCTTGTCCACACTTTATTGTAGGCTGCTCCAATTTATCATTCCTCAACTCCCGACCAATAAGTGTCCCTAGAGGCACCGGAGTTGTCTTTTGCTTCATCCTCGTAATCTCCGCCTCACTCATTCTTTCACTCTCTGTTCCGACATTCTCCAAATCCTAATTCCGCAATTCCGGAAACAAGAAAACACAATCACTTGTTATCCTCACTGATCTGGAAATCCTACTCCACACAATTTAACCGCAATGCAACACAAAAAAAGCCACTACACAAGAATGCACTAGAAAAAAATCACCAAAAAAGAGAGAATTGGAAACCCTAGAGAGACTTACAGATTAATTGGAGAAAATATACAGAGAAATGGTAAGCATTGAAGCATAAAAAAGCAAATGGATTTGGTTGAGCTATGAGCTGGATCCGAATGTTGAAAATGAAACCCTAGTGAGAGAAAATGATTTGATTGGGGACAGAAAAATCTAGAGAGAGAAACAGAAGCGAAACGCGGGGAGAAAAAAGGTAGATTTCGGGCAAAGGCTCCGATTCTGACATTTCTTTTTTTTTTATAATACAAATACTAACAAGAAAAGAGTCTGCAATTTGATTATATAAAATGTCAGCATATACAGCTAATAAAGGAATTCTTTTAACAAAAAAATTGTGTTCATAATATGGTAAAGCATTATGTCAAAATGTAATGTATTTTATGAAAAAAATACAATTAATGATTTTGTTCTAATACTTAAACCAAAATGAAATGAAGAATTCTTGTTGTTTTGACTTTTCTTTTGGTTTGATAAAATTTGTGATTTCCTTTGTGTAAACCAAATTGATTATTTCGTATTCATGAATTTTGATTGAATTATTTAATTTAATATATTATTATTGTATTGTTCAGAAGTATATGACGGTCAAAATATATATTTATCGTTTTAACTATTTTTACCTAGATGTTAAAAATTTGAAAAGATCTTTCCTTATTTTCCATCATTACTCAAAAAAAAAATATATATATATATATGTATATACTCTATCTATGGTAACTGTTCAATGCAGAAAATAAAAAGAAATTCACCTCATGTGTCATTTGGTTTGGTTGGAAATGGATGAAAAATGCCAATATATTAGTAAAATATTCTAGAACTTTCAACCCTTTGTCTACATCTAAAAGATAAATATAGTTTTTCTTTTCAAGAATATTATGACTATTTTTCGATTTGTCCGTATACCCTTTTGCACAGGGCAATACTAGGGTAAATTTATCCGCATCTCATATTTATATTAAACTAATTAATGTGTGGTAGATATTTATTTTTATTTTATTAAATCACTTAACTATTAATCGGCATTAATATTGAGTATAAATAAGTATTTACCTATATATATTGTTTCAATTCATCAAAAAAAAAAAAAAGGTAAATATGTGCAAATATCAGTCTTTTAGACAGAATTTTTTTTGTAGTATAGTGTGTCATTCTATTATGTTATTTACCGTTTGTGTTGTAGCAAAGTTATTACTATTATATATTTATATATATTATGAATTTGTAATTATGTCATAAAGTGATTTCACAAGGCAGATGTTTATTCACTATTCCCGCATTGTTTGTTTGGACGGTTATTATGTATTGTTTCGTAATAGGAGTACTTTGTATTATGTTATATTGTGTTATATTATATCGTATTGTATTATTTTAATGAAAAAATATTTGAATAGATCTCATCGTCTTCTATCGTCACATGATGTCATAGAACCATAATTTGAATTATAAGTTTACAAGGAATTATAGGGGGACAATATAGAGTTACTTAAAGAAAAAAAGGTAAGATGACGAAAAACAAAATATTACATAATAAGTAAAGACAAAATGAGAAGAAAATATTAAGATAACAACGCGATCACATCAAATAATCGATCATTACTTAAAATGAATCATCTTATCGTTACCTAACAATGATTTAAGTAACAATCAAAACAAACATTGAATTTGAATTAACAATGTGATACAATTGTTTGCAACATATTTTTAAAGTGATAGAAAGTAAATTGCAATCGCAAATAAAATATGAAGAAACAAAATTTTATTGATAAGCATGTAGGCACAAATCTATTACTCCCTTGATTCATTGAGGGCCGTTAATAGCATATTTTTCAGGATGATTTTGACCTTTTTGAGTCATATTTTGATCTCTGAAATATTTGATATGTCCTTTCAAGGGAATTAGGGTTTAGAATAGAGTAACGTCCAAGAAATCGAAATACGACTCAATTTATAGAATCTTACGAAATTTTGATTTCTGCAACAATACAATATAAAAATTAACAACCATCCAAAGAAGGTGACAAGGAATTGTGTTTGGTTGGCGAAAATTAGGTAAGATTAGGATAAAGAAACATGTAATCAATCTTAGACAACACGAAGCCAACTATATAATTTTGAATCCAGAAAGCAAACAGATAATAAGATCAATTTAATTAAAAATAATTAATTAAAATAGTACTAACAATAAGAGACACCCAACCGGCCAAGCCATTCTTTAATCTAATGGTCTGCCAATTAATTTGTAACTATAAGCTCTTACTTCAAGGATTTAAAAATTAGATTAATTGTTAAAAAAGCAAAAGGACATGATGATTGAGCATGTGGTTTGTGTTATGTTGCAAAGGAATTAAGGGTTGATCCTACCAATAAGATGATAACGTCAACTGTCCAATTGCATTTAATTTATTAGTGGAATCACTAGATATTAATTATCGTCAAACACGCTTACAAATATCTCTCTTTACTCATGCCTAGATTAATACAAATAATTTATAAGGAATTATTATTGTATGGTACAAAGTCACATATTATCTTATTAACATTTCATTTTATACAGATGGCAATGATTCTTTTCCTTGGCAGGTAGTCATGATATTATTACGTGTTTTGATTCATTGCTTCTCATTTAATTTTATGTTTAATTTAAAATTTTAGAAAATGTTTCTTTTTAATTACATCCTTTAATTCTGATAAGATTTTTTATTTTATGTCATCGGGTCAAAATAGATAATTATTAGATAATTTTTTTTTAGCTTTTAACTAGTTAAAAGAACAATGATTTTGTCTAGCTATTTTCTCACTTAAATTAGTTGAGGATAAATAATTATCATTTTAATAAATTAATCAGTAATAAAATATCAATTATTAATTTGATAAAGATAAACCATCTACTTTTAAAATCAGAAAGATGGTACACAATAGTCCAAATGAATAAATCATCTATATTGATACATAAAAATTGCAAATTGTAGTTTTAATAAAGAGTTTTTATCTTAAAAGGTCAATAACTTTGAGAATTATCTAGTATATGCATTGAACTTTGTTTTGTATCAATAATAAAATCACTCAATTAGGTCTTTGTATCAACAAAGTCACTCAACCAAATTAGTTATCAAAAAAAAAAATTCGACATGATAAAATACTTTTTTATATTATTAAATATGAACCCACAAATAAATAAAATCTAAAAATTTGACATGATAATTTTTTTTGTTATTATTTTTTTATACTACGCAAATATGAAATGACAAATAAAAAGAATTTATAAGCTAATTCATTTAAATAATTTTACGTACAAAACTACAAATATAAAATATAAAATCAAGAAAAAAAAGAATTTGACAAACAAATTTGTTTTTACACATTTAATCTCATGATACTAAATTCTATGTATTACTAATACCACCAAATGAAAAGTATTAGTTATACACATTATAATACAATGTAGAATGTGTAACTAATACATAAATTAATTATACATAAATTTAAAATTTCTATCAAATATAGAATTAAATAATAATAAATAAATTATTTTCCTAATATATATGACCAAACGGCCCCTATAATTCATCTTAACCATTGTAAATACAAATAAATATATCAACATCATATAACAGTAGTTTATCTCAAGACTTTGATGATGGTTAGGCAGGAGCAAGTGGGAAAAAGCTCATGCTTGGATATTGCTGAAAGGTAATTAGTGTGGTTGTCTCTTTTGCTAATATATTTATGTAAGAAAAATAATGGAGGGAACTATTAAAAATATCGATATATTCCTTCTTTCCAAGTCAAATTTAATTTAATATGGAGATCAAAAAATAGTAAATGATAAAAATAAGTTTAGCAATTACTCACACCAAATATAAATTGTATAAGTATTATTGAACATCTCAAAATGATATAAAATTAAACATGAAATATTATCTGATCAAATTTAGGAGATAGATTTTATTGGTATTTGTGTCTTAATTAGAATGATGTCTAATCAAGGCTATATTCTAAATTTTTACAAGTTTAATAAAGAGTCAAGACGTAGGTGAGGTTTTGGTAGGAGCCATAGAAGTAACATATTTAGATGCAAAAGGGTAATTAGTGATGTCTTCCTTGTTAACTTAGGTAAGAATTATGATGTTGTGGCAAAGACCACTAATCATTTGAATGGGCTCTTGGTTATAATTCAAAAAGAAATATTGTATTGATCTTCATCTCAAACTATCTTGTCGTTTTTTTTTTAATAAATAACCTAAAGATGTATGAATATAACGGGGTGAATATTTTGCAATAATTTAATATTTCAATTATATAAAAGGTTATAATTTGCAAATTAGAAGTCCATTTTGATAAATAAAATCTTCTCCAACTATTTTTTTCCCCAAAAAAAGTGTATAACTCCACATTTTTCAAGCGATTTCGAGTTCAAGCCTTTAAAATAGTTTTTATTTTTACTGAAGC
>JAPFFP010000001.1:29187850-29206093 GCA_026153255.1 Solanum medicagineum
TTGTGATTGATGAGATGAAAACAAAAAAACAAATGAAAGTAACACAAAGATAGTTGATGTTTGGAAGAAATCTAAAACTAGCTATCTAGAAATACTGTTGATTATTTTGGTTACAAAACCATGTGAACAGCTACCATTGATAGTGATTTTTTTTCGATTACAAACAACCACAAATGAAATATGTACTTCCTTGTTTCAATTTATTTATCTTACTTATTATTTTTTATTTATGCAAAATATAAATATACTAGAGTGAACGATTCATTTTCTTTTTGCTTTAGTAAAATTTATATTAAATAAAAATCAAATAAATAAATTAAAATGAGCGGAATAATTATTTTACAAAATTAGAAGGATGTTTATTGAGGGTCCTCTTCAAAAAAGAAAAAGTGGAAAGATGGGTATAAGGAATTTGCTGACGTGGCCATGTGTTTTATGGGACCCACGCGGGATTTTGTACCACCTATCATGGAGGGGTCTGGACCTAGCTGTACAACTTGAGTTTTTTCTTTTTACGTAATTTTTATTCTATATTTTATTATATTAATTTTGAAATTTGATTAATTTAAATTATATTAAAATAATTTAATTATTGAGATTTAAATTTTTTATTATAAATAATTTTATATTTAGAACTCAAATATATTTTTAATTAAAGAAGAAGAAGTTACGATAATTTCATTTCGACCATTGAAGTTTCTTTCTTACCAATTATCACGCAAATATAATTTTCCAGGTTGTCAAGTGGACTTTGTTCTCTTCTTATACTTTATTAAAAAAGGAAAACATAACAAATATTTATATATAAAGATATTATATGACAAATTTGGACATCACAAATTAAAATTATTTGTCCCGGTCCACTTCTTGTTGGTGTTTTGATAATCACAAGTATAAATATGTATATTTTGAATTATCTTCTCATTAAATTATCTACGTGCTCCAATGACCACAGTAATTTTCAAAAAAAAAAAGGAAAACATTAAAGTTGCTTTGACATTACAGACCATTTAGATTAACAAGGTCGTAAGAGAATGAATATATTCATTTTTTTATCAGAAGTACTTGATTTTGAGCTTTAAGTAAACATAAGAAATTATTAAAAAGCACGTCTTCTTTACACGATCATGTGGTGTGATTAATAAGAGAAGTTAATTTTAGGATAATTTTGAGTATCCTTTAATCTCTTATTTGATTGCAATTGGGATAACTTATTTCAAGTTATCCTTCTCTGTGGTAAAATATTAACTCCAGAATAACTTATCTTAGGATAAAATATGTGAAATAAACAAAATATCCTCCTTACATTCTCTTTTATACACCACTTTATGTTAAGGTATATTTTAAAATAATTTTTAACAACGTCTATAATAACATTGATATCCATGATTAATCATTGTTTTATGATAATATTTACTCCCTCTGTCTCATTTTATGTGATACCCTTTCTTTTTTGTCCGTCCCTAAAAAAATATTACCTTACTCTAATTGGAAACAATTTACCTTTGAAATTCCCTTTTTACCCTTAATGAAATGATTCTCAGCCACACAAATATCTAAGAATAATTTTAGACCACGAGTTTTAAAAGTATTTCTTTTTTTTCTTAAACACCGTGTCAAGTCAAAGGCTACCAATACAATGAGACGGAGAGAATATATTTATAAAACTGCTCCAACATAACTAATTATAGTATAATTTATCTCAGTATAACTTATCTCAACATAATTAATTTCAGTATTACTCGTATCCAAACCGAAAGACCCTAAAAGGTTTAAAGTAGGAAATTAAATTAGTTGAGCCTTTGGTCATTTTCCTACCATGAGCGCACTAACTTGTGATGGTGAACCAAATTGGGGCCATATGTATCGCATATTTGGTTGTTATTTTGAAGCAAGTTTAAATTATTTAAAAGTCAAGTGCATAGTCATACATTGATGACCTATAAAAGAGTGAATTGCTTTCAAAATCCATCAAATATTATTTATATTGATGATGTATAATCAGATATTGATTCACAATTTTAAATTAATAATTTACTATTTTTCATATACATTATTTATATATAATTAAATGAATTTTATATACATATATAGCTAATAAATTTTATCAAAATTGTAACTAAAATTCTAGTTCCGCATATAAAAAAGTGATGATGAATACAATAAAAGAAGTATATTTGTTATCAATATATACATTGACAAAAAATTAAAGTTGGGCCAATAGGCATTATATTGTTCTAAGCCTAAAATATGTGAAAGAAAATAGAAGGGTTCTTATGTGCATGCGTATATATAATTATATGGGCCATGCAACACATAATAACACCAATCTTTTAGCTAGTGGCTGGTGATTTTGACCACATATTATTTATCCTTGTACAATGTAATCAAGCCTAATTAATGTCGCTAAAGAGACAACTTGTGATAAATGGGTTTCAAAAGATCTTTAATCATCGTACGTATTACGATTATTGAGAGGTCATAATTAAGTTTTGAACAGCTATTATTAGACAAAGAGAGTAATATTTTGGTTCCAATTTGACATGCACTATTTATATCTACAATGATTAATTTGTGAAGTTGGAAAATGGACGCAAAAAAACATAAACCAGATAACATGACTCTCCATTAATGCTTGTTCCAACCATGTTTTCATTTCAATTGGCTCAACATCCCAACAAAATTTTAGCTCATCCACCAAGAATTGCTTGCTCTACCCACATTTTTTTTTAAAAAATAAAATACATCTACAGTGTGTGTTGGGATGGGTTGGGTAGGGGTGGGGTGGGTGCGGTTAAAAAAACAACATAAACAGATACATATATCCTAAATCGTTAAGTAGGATATAAGAATAATATTGAATCTAATGTATTTGTAACAAAATATCGCGTTAAAATTTCATAATAATATTACTCTTATACACTCACTCTAATACATCCGACCAAACAACTCCAAATGTTGATAAGCACTTAACTATTGTGTTAGTTTGATTTGTGGAGTTTGACAAGTTGGCCAAAAAAATAAAGAAAAAATTATTTAAGTAGACCCTTTAATAAATAATTACTGATTTTAGCGATACTTTGTATTTATTATCATTTATAGCAATATATAACAATACTATGATAAATCTGCACTTGTGTTAAAAATGCATCATGCATGCATTCAATATAGATATATTATAACTATTTAGTGAAAATAATTTATTATTGCTATAAATAACAAATATTTTCTTAATCTAATATGAGTTTCTCGCCAATAAATTTTTGGTGGACCTTCAATTTCTCTTTTTAGCTGGCATATTAGGAAACTAATGATTAAAGGGATATATATTGGGGTATACCAATTTTGGGTGGGCTTTACTTTATAATTTCTTCGAAAATTTTTACGTATAATCACTTAAAAATATTTTAATTATGTTTTTTATCTATAGTTTGAATAATTATTTTTTATAATTATAGTTATAGCAACGTTTGTATGCTTCGTGCAACATTTGTATATGTTTGTATAACTCACTATACAATTCACGATTTTTCTATAGCATTTGTATATTTGACTATACGATTCGTGAATTACGTCATATAATTTCTTTGTGTAAATTACGTCATATAACCATCTGATAAATTTAATTATAAAAAAATAACCATTTTTTTAAGAAAAATTTAATGTACCTCAAACATAAATCATTTCGAGTAGACTTTTATATGTAAAATTTGGGACTGTTTAAAGGGAGACTTTGACCTGTTCAGCATTGAATAGTCATTGTACACTTTATATATAATTAGTATATACTTCATGTATAGATAAGCCATTTTCACCTTTTTTACTATAGTATAATATACAATTAGTAAATAACTCATGATAGGTAAATTATATTAAGCTTTTTGACTGTATCATAATGTATAATTAATGTATACTTTTTATGGCTTTTGACTATCTTTTATGTAAATAAAAAAATAATTATATTTGTTGTAAACTAATTGCTTTATTTTATATAAATTATCCCAATTTCTTTTGCAATTTACGGACTTTTTAGACCATGATCTAAAGTTTTATAAGTAGTCTAATGTTGTTTTTATAAGATTGAACAATATACGAGCAAACATTAGATCTCAGCCTAACGTTACCCATAAGGTAATACTTCAAGAGCAACTTTTAAAATTTGGGCACATTGACCTGACCTTAAAAAAAAGAACATTTTGCGTAAATCAGCCAAATTACTTGATTCCAAGGTCGAGACTTTAAAAAGTAAGTGGATTAATTGGGAGAGAAAGCCACTTTAAAGCCTGTTGTTTAAAACATAGCCATGTTTTGCGATATATATTTAAGACAAAGCACATATAATGCTTCAAACTGAAAAATAATAGCTCCTTGTGCAACAGTTAAAACCTTCGGGGGGGTATTTGGTGTGAGAGATAAAAAATAAATAGTCATTCAATAAAAAATTAGTTAAGAGATAAGATTTTGATATCTTATTTGGTTGTCAAGTTTGGGATAACTTAACGTACCATTTATACCATAGTGATGGGATAAAAATAACTTATCCCGCAATAGCAAATTCCAGGAATAAATTGTTCCCGACCAAACAATCTATCAATAACTAATTAGTGTTATACAAGAACATATGCATTGTTGTGGTCACCAATCTATGCAAATACTTGTATATTTTTTAAACGACTGGCTACTGGTGCACCCAGCCCAAGGTAATTGATATCTGTACTTGCTATTATTTCTTTTCATTTTCTGCATTTTTACATTCCTCAGTCCAAAAGAATGGGCGGAAAAGAAAATGAAGAACAAGCCAACAACCATATAAACAACTGAAAACTCATCAGTGGGACACCAAAACAATTTCAAGGTCACCACTGGAGGAAAGGTTGGCAACTGAAGTTATTGCCACACCCTCGTTCTCTAAAGAATGCGGAGCAAAAGATTATCAAAACAAAAAAAGATACACAAAAGCACATCTTTGGAACATTTATCACTTCCCACTCGCTGTTTTCCGCTTTCCTTCCATGGCAGCCGCTCTTCCCATCTTTGCAGAAGGTGAGATTAATCCATTAGAAAGTCTCCTGGTTGATGGTGGAGGAATCAAGCTCCTGCATTGATTTACATTGGAACAGGTTAGTCATCTAGTGTCCACTAATGCATGTTATTTCATTTGACATATTTATTTGATTTAGTTTTGGTTGGTTTGCTTCCTTGAGTTGGCATATAGAAAAGTTCATTTTGCTAAAGGTCTAGAAAGCATGTGTCCACAGACAGTGATTGATGTTGCAGACCTAATAAACAGATAAAAAGTGTTTTAAGCTTTTAGATGAGAAACACACAGACCTCAATGGACAATGGATGAAGATATAAACAGCTCCTTAGATAACGCACAGCCAAAAATAACAAGCTAAATGCACTCAACTATGTTACCTTATTTCTTGCTTCTTCCCTTGCTTTGGACTAGGTTTTTTGAGTTTGGATCCCAGTCCACTGGCAGCCTGGCTAACCTTCGGGAGACTCGGTTGCCAAAGGTATTCAAGCTCAGAAGACTCGCTTGTCGCAGCATCCAGGTCATCGAAATCATCTGTGGAACCTGCTTCAGACCGAGTCCTACTTGCCTCATAATCTTGGCCATCCTTTTTATTTCCTGCAACTTTGTTTGGAGGTTGTTCTGGATACACCTTAGAACTATCAGGTGGGCATTTCCTGTATAACAGGTCAGGTGAAACCCTGGCTTCTTCTTCCCATCCCCTTAAGGAACTACTTCTACTCAGACCATCTTGCTTGTTCACCATAATTTTGTCAACCCAATCACTAGAAACTGATTCTCTGTCCTCTTCCCTTGATGCAGGGCTATTGGCTGCTGGAAAGGAAGGAGAATCCGTCTGAAAGTCTTTGGGATCTAAGCTTCGCCTTCTCATTTTTGACGTAGATTTCTTCTTGACCTAAGAAAGATTTGAAATATCAATAACTTTGAGCTTCCACTGCATAGAATGAAAAATACATTTGTTCGTTCTGTAATCAGAATAGGAAGAATAAGAAGGGGAAGACTGTCCTTAACCTGATTGTTACTAAATTGGAGATACATGAATTATCAGGAAGTCAGAAAAACGTATTCCAACAAGAAGAGAAACACGAGAGAAATAAACCGCAAGGGGGAATTAGGAAAATGGTCTGGCTGGTAAATGACTTTTTGGGGGTAGACAACATTACTAATAATGCAGAACAAAGAAACTGGTAATTGGAGTACATTGAAGGAGTTGCTGGCTAATGACTCAATCCACTCATAGCAGAATAAGCAAAATAAACATTTTACATCTTAAAAAAAAATTCACATCGAAAATACTATTAAACAATTTCAACGTTTTAGAATGGTTAGTGATTTAAGCAAAATGAAACTCTTGTGCAACTATAATTGGTGTGTTCCCATTCTGTATCATAAAAATTACAATGTGCAACCAGACCAGCATAAAATTTGAAATGTGTTAACTAATTTATACGAGGGTAAAAGCTAGATGAGGTATGTATGAAAAATTATACCTCTACATTACTACCAACATCTTCCATACTCTGCCAACTAGAAGAAAGAGAAGATCCAGAAGATCCTATTCTGACTCTTTCTGGAGTACTTGATCTGGAAAGTGGACGCGCCCCTTGCTCTTCTTCCTTCCTTGCTAAGGCTGCCTTAAGACTGGAAATCTGCGGAACGGGAAAAACTAGTAGTTTGATTAATTTGAAATTAGAAAAAAACTAGAAACAGTAAAGAGGTATATTTAAAATCCAAATGCAACTCTTCCGGACTAGTTATTTGAAGAAAATTGCTGTTATCTTATCATCTACGATTATAGATTTGATGTGAAAAGCAGTTCATGCCTACAAGTGCATTATAAACCAAAAATATGGCAAATGTGAAACCTGTTCTCTTAGTTCCTTGACATCAGAACCCTCTTTGTTTGCCCGTGCGCTACCAAGTTCAACCGTAGAAACTCGTTCAGCAAATTTTAGAGTGCTGAGTGTTTCTCCAACAGCATTAAGCTCAGGACTTATATGAACGAACATCAAAGTTTTTGCTTGGCCTCCTGATAGAAAGGAATGCACAAACGTGAATAGCAGAAATAAGAGGGAATATAAATTTTATGGCTACAGAACACAAAATCTTACCAAGAGAATCTTGAAGCAACTGTGTAAGCTTACTATTCCTGTAGGGAACATGTGAGTTCTTTTGGGCAAGCGAAGCGATGACATCTCCTAAAGCAGAAAGAGACTTGTTAATATGTGTAGCCTCCTTCAACCTATCGCCAAGCACCTCCGACTTATCCACTCTTTCACTTCCTGCTAGATCAACAAGGTGCATGGACCCACGAAGGACCGTACCAGATGTCATGTTTCTTCCTTGGACATGAACTGTAAGGCAACTGCAAATGTGCAAGCATAAATTTTTATATAGAAAGAAAATGAACTTAAATCAGCATGAACTTCCACCCTCCCCCTTAAGACAAATAATGGAAAGAGATATAAGCAGCACCTGTGAGAGCGACTACTTCTGTCATTCAGGGCAGTAGCACTCACTGAACGATTCTTGTGCCCAAGGTCCATCAGATTCAATACATCAGAAGTTGATGTTACGGGAACAAGATTAGCATCAGGTAAATTGAAACCCTTCTGGGAACTGTTGCGAATTTCTACTGTATTTAGAAGTTAAGAGACCAACAAGATAGGGAGCTAATAGTAACATGAAAGAGCAAAGAAAGAAATGGTTGCAAAAAGGATATTTTTTGTTAACACCATCCGGGGTCAGGAGATCCCTGACTTGCTCATTATAAATTTCAACCATCTGAACTGAAATATCATAAGATATAACATCTTTTCTTTGTTCTGAGATAATGAATAGATCACTCAATGCCCTGTAGTTCACACCAAGGGTCTCCTTCGTGAGATCTGATGGGCCAGTCTGCAGGTAAAGAAGTCAAGATTTATTAGCATAATGTTTTTCATTTTTCCTCTCAAGTCTTAACCAAATGATATCCCACATATGTAATTAAAGGGTTCAGTAATTAAGTTCAACTGCCTAACCATCGTATGTGTTTTCCCTGATCCTGTTTGGCCGTAAGCAAAGATACAAACATTGTAGCCATCAAGAACTGATCGGATCAAAGGTTGTGTATCAGCAAACACTTCCGCTGCATTGTCATAAATTGAGGTGTTAGAATAAAATGTAAACCTGCAATGTGCACGAAAAAGAAAAATATCGGGAACTTAGCGACCTTGGGTTGCTGAAGGACCAAAGACCTTGTTGAAGTTGAATGATTTCTTTCCCTCTTTTCCGTACTTTGAAGAAGTAGTTATTGTGATATTCCCGTCATCTATGTGATCCACAGTGCTTAGACTGTTCTGTTGGCCAGGCAAGAAAGGTCGCACCCGGCAATACACTCTGATGTTCCCTGCCCAAACATGTAAATTTCACACAGAATAGTGGTTAATATCATCATGTTCTAATAGCAGGATGCAATAAAATTTAAATTTTTTCTGTAAAAACTGTTACCTTTAAGGTCTTGCACTTGATTATACAGCTTCCGGTTTTCCTCCAGAACCTTTTGGTAATTTGATGCAGCATGAGCTAAACCATGCAGATGTTTCCCTATTTAAAGGAGATTTTAGTTTCCAAATCCATTCACAATCTCAGTTAGAACGAAACAGTTCAGTTTTGCTGTACCTAGATTGCTGACTTCTTCTTGATATTTCAGTTGAAGAAACTGCAATTCTTCTTTAGTAGCATGGAGAGTAGATTTCAATTGCTACAGATTATGAATAGGGCATGTCAATAAATCAATTGAACCAAACATACTTCATTCATGAATCGGCAATAGAACTCCTTTACCTGTACTTCTTTATGCTGGTGTTCAACCAGCATCAGCTGCCTTACAACCTGTGTTGTTGATGCATCATCATCAACCAGTGTTGTTGATGCACCATCATCATCTACGTCTACCCTGCTGCTTGTCCCTTCATCGGGTGCTTTTTCTTCATCCTTGATGGTTGCAACCTGTACTTCCTCAAGGGTAAGCTCCAAGGGAGATCCATCGGTTGTTGAAACAACTGTCTCTTTGTTGGAGCTCTTTGACTGTCATATCACCAAAAGAAAGTATGTAAAGACCCAACATTAAGCAAGAAAAGACAGTGAGATACTTTCAGCATTTTTCAACTGCTAAGCATGGCAATCTGTTCTGTCATATTTCAGAAGCATATAGGCAAAGAAGAAGTGCATTGTATAATTTGTAAAAAAATAAAATCGCCAGTAAAGAAAGAGTTCCAACCTGTTCATTTTGGCTGGCAAGCCGATGCTCAAATTCTTCCATGACTTTGTTCAACATATTCTCCATAATCTGTCCAAAATGAGTTTCAAATAAGCAGAGCATCAACATTTTCTTTTTAATCAGGGAACTCTATAGCCAATAGTATACTTGAGGAGGAAGCCAGCTAGGTTCCCCAGAACTTTGGAAGCACCTGATTGTAGTAATCAGATAACCTGGACTGTAGTTTCCTACTGCATCGGAATTGAAGGAATATATTTTTCTAGGGTGATGTCAGACATTTTGTTTCTCTTTATAACCATTACTATCCATATAACCATAAATCTTATAATAATCAATCTATACTAAATTTACTGTCCTTTACTAAGCCTTTATGCTCTGAGGGAAGCCACAGAGGCAGGCTAATTTTGAGAGCCCTGCCTATATTGCAAAGGTTAAGAGTATTTCTATGAGCCTGGCAGATTATTTGCCATCTGAACTATCTATTGGAAATCACAGTCAGAAAGACGGCCATCATTCATAATACCTTCCAACTGAACAAAATAGCAATTACAAGACAAAGTGCTTTATCCACAAAACATATCAAACCTTCTTGCTTACAAATGGAATCAAGCTAAGAACACTTACAAATGGAATATCTTCTTGCTTCTTGCCAGAGAGAAGATCCTGAACAAGCATATGGAGGGAACTTGGGTTACCCTGGAAATGAAAGATTAAGATATTTAGTTCGCACAACATATTTTGAGATGCCAAACATTACAAAATAAGCTTACAAACCATTTCACGGGCATCATGCGCAACATCACTGGTATCAAGAGACTTGATAGATGAAGTCCTTGAGATTAAATTCATGAATGGCTCGGAGTTTCTTCGGATAAATTGCTTTCCTCCAGATGACGGTTTTGAGTTCCCACTGTATTTCCATGACCCACTTCCACCTCCGTGTTTCCATTCAGCATAAGATTTCAATGCTAGCACACAATTGATGATTCTGGAAGATTTTCCTCCCTAATTCAGAAAAGGACAAAACATTTAAAACTCTAGTTCATGAGGTGGTTTTAAGTGTTAAATTTACAAGCTTGCAGTGTAACTAACAAGATCAAATAAACAAGTATCAAGCTATCCCAAATTGTCTACCTACTTTCTCCAAATCAGAGACTTCAAAAGAGGGAATGCCCATTTCTTCTACCGCTACAAGAAAGTTACGGACATTTTCAAAGTACTGATATGCAGAAAGAGCTGCCCCATCAGGCACATTAACAGAATCAGGAGGTGCTTCAACTACCTAATAAGCAAAGTAGAACTACGTCATTGACTTGATGAAATTGATTAATATAAAATATTGAAAACAGATGAATCAAAAGGAGATTCCAAAATCCCCACTTTTTGCACAGCACCAGGCTGAACTTTATTAAGAACATTGCAAAGTACGATTCCACTGCGCAATCCAAGCCTAAAGTCCTCTTCTGAAGGCTCCGCTGGCAAATCTTTAGCCGCAACAACTCCAATTGTCTTTCTAAGCCACCCTGCTGCTGCATATCTTCTTAGTGCTGCATTGTTACATTTCCAATTAAACATTCTCACTCACACTATAAATGCATAGAACTTAAAACTTGATTTCATAAAAGGTACATTATGGTTTATCTGAAGAAGAAGAAAACATAAATATGTGCTTTGTACTAAGCTATGACAAGCTATCGAAAGAAACTCTGAAGACTCTTGTTTTCAAGCTTGTTCATCAATAACAAACAAGTCACTCAGCAGAACAGGCTCAAATATTAAGTCACTCAGCAGTAATGTGTATATTAGTCTTTAAACAGTTGATGTAATACGCTACAAACTATTTTAGGGTACAATCTCGACTTTCAGCAAGATGCTTCATATTTTCATTTGATCTTTCAGGTGTAAAGAACAACATCAACCAATTTAAGCAATAATGTATTAATTAATCTTCAAAGAGTTGCATCTTTGTGGTTGCAATTCAATCCTGTATCACTTTCCAATCATAGTACAAACTTTTCCCTCCACAACTATTCCCAAGAACCGCCATCCGAAAAAAATTTAAAATGGGAAATTTTTTGTCGTTCGATGATTGACTGGAAATCCAAAAAACGACATTAATTAATCTCAATTAATTTGCATTAATAAGAACGTAACGGGATATATTCTTGAGATGAGGGTTTCTGGAAACCGCCTTCCACTATGTATCATAACGAGGTAATTGATTCATCAAAGAAAAAATGATTAAATAAATAAACATACAAGCTTCCTCAGCTTTCCTAGAAGCGAAATCAATGTCGCTCAGCCTCTTCCCTTGTTGAAGAACATCCTCCACCACTGATGCCACAGAAAATTGAACAATCCCCTCTTCGGTACCCATTGCGAAAATTCAAATATCAACAACAAAAAATAACTGGGGAATCAAAAATCTATCTGTGCATTGTATTTATGTATCTATACAGAGAGATGGGTGGAAGGATGTTTAGGGAAGAACGACAACAAATTCGAAGGGCAGTTATAGGAGGAAGAAGAAAGAAATTCTTATGATGAAAAACTGCTTTTATTTTTTTATTTTTTTCTAAGTTTGGGTCAAATGAAATTTATTTTGTCTTCCGCCATAACCATGGCCACCTTTGCTTTTTTGCTTCTCTCTCTCTCTCTCTCTAACACACACTTAAGAAACTACCTGCCAAACCACATTCCCAGCCGAAAGGCTCGGGTTTCCTATGGTACCTTTATTTTATTTTTTCTTTTACTAAATTACACATATATAGATTTTTCTTTCAAATGATTTATTTACGAGTGCTTATTATTTTCATTGTAATTGTAAAGTGCACCAATTTTAGGAAAAAAAAAAATTGCTTTTCTTTCTTTCATTATTAAAATTTTAAGTTAATTTTTACGACACGATAAAAGTTGTTTCGTGAATAATTTGATCAAACACAATTGCTACTCTTTTTTTTTAAAAAAAAAAATTAAAGTATGTTTTTTTATTTGAAAAGAAATCATTTTAAAATATGCAACAATAACAATATCAATTTTAGTGTAATTTCACGGACAGATAGGATCAGAGGAGGAGCATTTCAAAATATGTGGATTTTAAAAATTTCATCGCTTTGATTATTACAGATCATGTCCTACCAATAAAATCATATCCGACTCATTTTGAGTAGGCGTGTGCAAAAATCGAATCGATAAAAATGTTATTGATTTGTTATTATTGAGTTATTAGGTTATCAAGTTTTTAATAGTTTTAAAAAAAATTCTTGCGGCTATCAGTTTGATATCGATTTTTTTACTGTTGGGTACCCAATAAGATTATGATAATTTGTTATTTACCCCTTCATACATATTGAATATTAGTAATTTAATAGTAATAGGATACTATAGCAATACTTTACCTATTTTGATTTTTACAGTACTTCAGTGATTAGTTATTCATTTTAGTATTTTAGTTTGTAATTAACTGTTTTTATTTGTGTAAATTTTCATTATCATTCTTATTGGGTAAATCGAAAGTCAAACCGTTAAGGAGTTAAACTGATTTATTGGTTTCTTACTGGTTCAGCATATTTAAAAACCGAAAATTAATAAACCAAATCGATAATATATAAAGTCAAATCGAACCACTGGTGCACACCCCTAATAAGGAGGAAGTCGAATGAATGTTCCATAAATAAATTATGGAAAAAGGCAATATTAAAAAGTAGGTCAAAATTTGAGAGAGGACCAAAAATGCATTGATATTACAAATACGAGGGAATATTAGTGCACCACATAAAAGAGCAAGAATGACTTTTAAGTTTCGGCTCAAAACAAGGAGTTAGGTTCATATATGGACTCAAAGGGGTGGTCTCGATTTTTTCCCCCTACTTAACATTTGTTTCAGAAAAATCGCTAGATAATTTTTATTGTCCATCAAGCATAAATGGTGATGTAAATTGATTTTGCCTACAAACCAATGCTCAAGACATATATTTAAAGCCAGCGAACATGTTCAATTGAAAATAAATTTCGCCTTATAGACAATTGCTTGCTTTATGTTTCATGGACAATAAAAGCAAAGTCTTGTTTGTCCCCTAGAGACAGACGTTCACAATTTGTAAAGATCGTGAACTTGTTCAATTGAGCATAAATTAGCTTTATGGGCAAAAACCACAATTTATGCTTAATGAGGGGCATATAACTATATAAGTTGTGAATTTTAAGTTAAATCATTCTAAAAAGAATAATGTTAAATGGGACATTTTGAGAACACCCCACGACTATATATAGTTTGCGTTTTTTTAAATCCCTAAAATGTACTTTATAAATGAAGCAATAAACTGCGATGGCAAAACATTTTCAATATTTCACTATAATAAGCACTCTAAAAATTACATTACTGATTGTTTCTTGTTTACCTCTTCCATTAATAAAACTCCATACGCTTTTAGATATCGATTTTTATCATATAAATTTGTGGAGGTTATCCCCTTTCTTAATATTTAACAGCTTTTCTTGAAAATAAAGTTTGAAAATTTTAAAAGAAGCTAATTTCTTCGATATATATTTTATAACTGACCTTTGTAATAGTGAAGAATTCTAATTCAATTATACGGTTAGTGCATATATTCTTTATTTTAACTCATGAAGCATCAAAGTTATTTCCTTGAGATCCTTTTCTTCTTAGCTAATTAAATCTTATTCTTGGTGCTATAGTATTTAGATATTTCTATTTTTATGTTTCTTCTTAAGTATGAATATGGCTAGAAGGTTATTGCTCTCTTCGTTTTTGTTTTCAGAAGTTTATTTTATTCTCTATTAAGAAAATATTATTAGAAATTTTAATTGTGGTCCGCTCTTTTTATGAAATGGAGTCCAGTGCAATACTTTATTTAATGTAATCAGTAGGAAATAACTTAATATATGTGGCTTTATCCAAAATATTTTTTGAAAGATAAAGAAAGTTGGCTAGAGAATTAATAATACCATAAAAAGTGGATGCCTTTACTTATGTTTAAAGATATACATATATATAACGTGCTCGTATAATAATTAGTACAAGACTTCATTGCTTTTTCAGCCATTTTTCTTTGCACATATCTTAAGATCTGTGATTTAATACTGTAGATCCATTTAATCCTGCCTTGTCCATGGATAACATTGAAATCTTTATTTAGATATCATTTCATTATTGTCTCATCAACATAGTTCCACAATGATCTACTCCAAAATCTAATAATTTATATTCTTGTTTCTTTTTAAAGGTTCAATGTATATTCAAAAAGGAGACTCACATAGTTTTACCTTGCATTTTTACCAGAAGCTGTTTTCAAGAATTGAACTCATGATCTCCTGATCATATGACAACAATTTTACTAATTAGTCCAAGGCTCCGCTCCCCAAATAGGAGAATACAAGATAATTTAATTAGCCAAAGAAGGGAAAATGGCAATATGTGATCACTTTCAAGAATATATTGAAACAGTTGTTACTGATGATCACTAGCCAAAGTTTCACTACATTAATGTCTATATCATCAACCAAACCCTAATTGAAATAATAATTCTCCTTAATGAGTCATATTCTTGGTTGACAAGAGAAGAAAAGCTTGGGAAGTTGGTTCCCTTTTGCTTTCAACAATATAATGGATATAACTCAGTTGATCTTATCTTTTTTTGAAAAAAATGAAAAAGAAAAGAAAAGATTGAAATTTGTTAAGAATAGTTTGGAAAAAATGTTCACAATATGGAAAATTGTTAATTGGTGGTCAAGTACGAGTTTGCACATGTCTAATCAAATCAAAAAGTGATTAGTGAACGCTCTTTCATCAAGACATGTACTAAGTTTTTTGGGTGCCAAGTGATTCCATCAGGTCCAAGTCAAAAAGTCAAGCATTTATCATTTGGTTCGAAAGCAAGTTATGTTATTTGTTATTTGTTAACATAATCTCTTATAACTAACATAATCTCTTATAAAAAAAATTATTTGTTTATAGAATTACCTTCCACCTTATTTAGTAGGAAAAAGGCTTGAGGGACATTAAGAATATTTTTGTTATTTTAATTACTTTAGTCCAAAATAACTAATTCCAATACTATTAGTAATAATTTTATTCTAGCTTATTCCAGAATCAGTAACCAAACAAAGAATAAAACAATACTAAATTTTTTTATGCAAATCTGTTTAAAAGTAAAGCACTGTATAGGCTGAAGATATTTTATTAATTTACTAATATGTTAGTTTGTTAGATAATTAGTTACCAAGTTAGTTAGAGGATGATGCCATCAACAGTGAAGTTAGTTAGCAATTAGTCAATATAAATAGACATGTTGAATGTATGATCAAGTTGAGTTGGTTAATAACAATTTTGATCTTCATTCTTCTCTTTTACATTTTCTCCTATCTGAATTTCCAATTACTCTGCATAAGCAGAGATTTATCACTCAACATGGTATCAGAGCTTGGGCTCTAATGGAGGCATAGTTTTTTCGTTAAGCCGAAAAGCTTCAGATTCATTGAAGAAAGTCAGTGGATTCGTAGATTCGTCGGAGAAGTAATAGACCCAGATCAACAATGGAGCAAGCAGCTGGATCAACACTGAATTCAAGCGAAGGACATAGGAATAAGAATCGAGAAGAGATCGACAAGTTTACAGACATTCATCCTAGAAATCCTTTGTATCTGCATCCGTCTTATACTCCAGGTAGTGTCCTAATCTCACAGCAACTTACTGGAATTGATAACTATACTGATTGGAGTTATTCAATAAGGGTGCTCTACTAGGAAAAAATAAAATTGGTTTCATTGATGGAAGATGTCGTAAAGAGCATTACAAAGGAGATTTAGAGCATGAGTCGGAAAGGTGTAATGCATTTGTACTGTCGTGGATCACAAATTCGGGGTCTAAGGAATTAGCAAATGGTTTGATGTTTTCATCTAATGCACATAGTGTTTGGATGGATCGAAAGGAGAGATTCGATAAGCATGACCTGACTAGAATATATCAAGTATATCGTAATGTTAGCACTATGAATCAAGGAACATTTTCTGTTTCTGAATATTATTCTAAGTTGAGGAAACTTTGGGATGAATATGCATTATTAGTCCCTTTACTAGCATGTAGTTGTGACAAGTATAGAGTATATGCTAAGCACATGGAGACGCAAAAACTTATGCAGTTCTTAATGGGATTGAATGATAACTTTGCTCAATCAAGGAGTCAAGATTCTCATGATTGTTACTAGTCCAAGCTTAAACCAGGCATATAATATGATAATATAAGATGAGAGTTAGAAAATACAGTCCAACATGATTTCTAATGTTGTGTTGCCAATGCAAAAGTTAAATTTGAGTAGATCAACTGTTTTGGCTTCAATTCACAAAAATCAGTTCAAAAAAAGTGCAACTAACACAAGATTGTGTTGTGATTACTGCCATTTGAGGAATCATACAAGGAATAATTGCTACAAACTAATTGGTTACCTTGCAAACTACAAGTTCACAAAAAGGAGAGCTGATGACAAAGGGAACAAAACACAACATGACAGGTTTCAGAATTCTAAAGGAAATATAAGAGCTCAAGTCAATAATGTGAATTGTGTTAATAACTTTGAAGCTGGAAGAATCCTACTCCTGATCCTTTAACTTTTAAGCGAGTTCCAACATTCACTCCTGATTAATATGGTCGGATAATGAAGCTAATTGACAAAGAGGATAAATCACAAGAAGTTATTGCTAATATGGCAGGTATACAGTCAATTTTTTCTTTTACATCACAAACATACAATAGTTGTTCTGTCACAGGCAAAGATGCACCTCCTTGGATTGTGGATACTGAAGCTACAAACCACATAGTTTCTAGCTTGTATACACTACTTAGTCCAACTCTTGTTCCTTCTAACACTAGCAATGTGCAGCTACTAAATGGCCAAGTTACTCCAGTCAGTCACACTGGTTTTATATCACTCTTCGACAAGCATGACATACCAAATACTCTCTATGTCCCTGATTTTGCTCATAACATCCTATCCATTTCTAAATTAACAAAAGAACTTAACCGTTGTGTATCTTTTTATCCTTATTTTTTCCTTTTTTAGGATCTCTAAAGTGGCAAGGTGAGGGGGATTGGTTAAAAAAAAGGAGGCCTTTACTTGTTGCCATCCACCAAGAAGTCATTATCATCTACTGCATTAAAATCCTATGTAGTGGACTCTTCACAGTCTCCCTTATCTCAGCCTGATTCTTCCATCTGGCAACTAAGCCTTGCACATGTTCCTATAGCTGTTCTCAAGAGGATCAAGTCCTTGCAGCCTCATCTACATGTGCAGAATGATTCTTTACATACTTGTTCTGTATGTCCCCTAGCAAAACAAACTAAATTTTCATTTTCTCTTAGTACTAAGAATACTGTCCTCTACATTACTGGCTAATGGTGGATAATCATATTTCTTAGAGGTACTAAATACAACTCCATGAATGAGAAAAATGAAGGTTGCATTAATGATAAAGATCTCTGGGAAAACTGCTAAAAAATGATTGAAGGACAGGATTTTTTTTAATGGTTGACACCTCTTGGAAACCAAACTGGAAAGAGAATTGATGAAAGTTCGTCCAGTGGCAGCTATAAGCGAGTTTAATCTTAGAAAACCTTTTGAACTTTTATACATAGATGTATGGGGACCATATAAGCAATGTACTTATAATGGTCATAGATTTATCCTTACTATTATTGATGACTACTCAAGAATGTCTTGGATTTTTTAATAATCAGTTGAGGTTGTTAGATCATTATTCTTTAATAATCAATGCAACACCTTTTTTTCTTCTCTTGGCATCATTCATCAAAGCATTTGTGTCCATACCCCTCAACAAAATGGTGTTGCTGAGAGAAAACATAGACACCTACTTGAAATGGCAAGGGCACTCAGATTTCAAGCTCATGTGCCCTTGAAATTCTGGG
>JAPFFP010000001.1:29226575-29239519 GCA_026153255.1 Solanum medicagineum
TGATTTATTTGACCTCCAAAATTACTAAAGTTATTATTTTCTTAGGCAACTTTAATTTTGAATATAATACTTCTTTAATGTCTTTCTTTAGCCCAAGCACTTAAACAAATTTAACTTATATTAGAACAGGCTTGATTTTAACTTTCAAACATATACACAGATATCTACATACATATATTATTTTCAGAACATCACAACACATTAATAAAACATGATACATGAGGACATCATTTCTTTCCGGGCATGGAAGCAAATCCTTACACCACATACAATAAACTTACTACTCTTCTTTAAAAATCCAAGAAAAAGGACAGGGGCATGGCCGCCTAGATACACATGGGGCAAGCACACTGTCATTACACGACACTTAACATACATAACGGTTTACTACTAAATTAGTGCATGAAATAAAAACAAGCACTAATTGCTATTAACAAGATTTTGCAACTCTGAAGTTGATTTTCATGAAAAGCTTCCCTGCTGTTAACAATATTTTGCAATTCTTAAGTTGATCAAAATCTACGGAGATTTTGAAGTTCACCCAATTCTTCAATTCTTGAACCAGTACATGCAACCATGGTAAATCTAATTTGATCGTAAATCTAATTTGAATAACAAGGTATATTAACTGAATTTGTGAGGTAATGCACACATATTAAGAAAAATATTAAAAAACAAACTTGACACCATACTTTCCACTATTGCCTTTTGTAAAATCATAAATATATAATGTAATTTATTTTCTAGAAAATATAAAATTTCAATAAATAAAGGACAAATATGGAAAAAGTTTCAAATATTCATCTGAAACTTTGAAAAATTTAACTATTTTGAACCTTAAAAAAATTCTTAAAAATTCAACTAATTTGAGACGGAGAAAATATTATTGTAGAATTAAAGTTGCCAACTTTTTTAATCTTACTTGTGTATTATGATTATGTTGTTTCTTTCTTTCTCTATTTTTATTTTATTTATTACAACAATATACTTACAATTTAAGAGGGGAAAAACATTTTATTAAGATTAATATTAAAACACATAAAGGCATGACCTACATTTTAAAGTGCCCCTCCGGTTCGGTTCATCTTTCTCAACTTAGCTTGTAAGATTGGTACTTCGTTCTCTAATTCCTACAGAACTCCACCATTACCGGAGAATCCATTTCACCGATCTCCGATCAAGAGATCTCAGATCTACCAGAAGCGGAATCAGTTATCCGTAGGACGTTTGGCGCAATTTAATCTCACATTTTATTGGATTTCTGTTTGGAAAAGGTTAATGGCGAGCAGAAATAGAACTATTTTGTTTAGAAAGTATAGAGATGCGTTGAGAAGTGTTCGGATCCCGGCGGGCTCTTCGCCGTCTACGTCTTCGGGACATGGTAGTGGACCGGTGATCGAATTGGCAACGACGTCTTTGCTTAATCCCAATCGATCTTATGCTCCTCTCAGTACCGAAGACCCTGGAACCTCCAGGTTTGTATATAGGTCCTTGCTTTTTCAATTATTGTTTCTGAATTTGTTCCCTGTTCTTTAGTTATAAGTTCAGGGAAATATTATGCTAGCTCTCAGAATCTGGAAGTAACTTTAACGGATTGCATTGAGAACTTATTTTTGCAATTCCTTTTGTTATGATAACCGTGAGGAAGCTCGACTATTAGATGATAGGTGATTGAAATTACTAAGTAATAGTAGCTAGTTTTTTGTTACGAATTGTGAAACTTTAATGATTTAATCATGTTCAAATTCTTATTCCTGTAAGAGTTTATTAAAGTGATGAGTATAATGATACAATTTCGTATATATTCCAATGAAGATTGCATAATCACTATTCGTGAAATGAGGATAATTGGTGGGATTTACTTGGGTGAAAATCTGATAATTAACTTGATTTGCTGAATGTGCTGCAATTTGCAACAGGAAAAATATGACTATCTTAACTTAGCAAGTTTAATTTTTAATATTTTATTTCCCTAGCAAAACCATATCAAAGTTTCTAAACAAATAAAATGTTTCTTTAGAATGGTAACATGTCAAATAAAATGGGTTTCTGATTATCACATAAAAGAGTTGTGTGGTTGCTCCATATTTAGTTCATATCATGTGTTGTGGCGGTGGAGCTCAGCTGATCTGTTAATTCTAAGAAAACTTCTGCTGATTTGACATGGAAATGGGACTTGGTTCTGTTATGTCATTATTGTGGAAGTTGTGGGCATCACCTGCAATTTCCCCATAGCCTGCAGATTAGATTTCAAATGTGAATCTACAAGAGTGAAGTCCAGTTTGTTGATCTTCCTATGGTACTTTAGTGCTTGAATCCTTAAATTGGTGTTCTCCACTTGCCGTGCTTTTAAAAGTCTATCTTAGACTAAAGTGTACTGCAGGCTTTTTGTGGAAAAGAAAAAGAGAAACATAGAGAAATTCTGGTGCTTATTATACTTGGAACAACTGCAAAGATTTGAAGAGGGATACCCCGTCACTATGTAAAACGTAACCGTTGAGAACCATGTCAGTTATCATATTATAAACTCTGAAAAGAAATTCATTTTATTCTTAAAAAAAAGAAATTCATTTTATTTAAATCTCTTGTGCATCGTTTTCATTTGAGCAGCCTTCTTAGATCTTAATATCTTGTTTTTTTACATACTTCCTAGATTTCCTTTTATCAATTCCTAGATGATATGGATGTCCTTTATGGTTTCCCTTCTCTGGTTAACATGTCGGTCCCCTGCTGCAGTAATGGTCCAGTTACAGTTGGTCTACCACCAGCTTGGGTGGACTTGTCAGAAGAAATCACGGCTAATGTGCAACGGGTCCGCGCAAAGATGGCTGAGCTAGCCAAAGCTCATGCTAAAGCTTTAATGCCATCATTTGGAGATGGCAAGGAAGATCAGCATCGTATTGAGGCTCTTACCCATGAAATAACTGATCTTCTCAAAAGATCAGAAAAGAAATTACAAAGACTTTCTGCAGCTGGGCCTTCTGTGGATTCAAATGTTCGGAAAAATGTACAGGTGTGCCTCCATGACCATTAAACCATTGTTTTTTTTCTCCTAATTTCGATTATTTTTCGCCTGAATGCATTGGTTCTACTAGTTTTCTTTCATTTTCTTTCCTCCACCCCACCAAATAAAGAGGTAGGAGGATCTGAGGATTCTGTATATCCGGCTATATGCTTATTAACCTGTTCCTTTATAACATAACGGTAATTACAAATTTGTATGACTTTTTCTTTATTCTCAACCTGGAATCCAGAAGTTGTCTTCAAGACTTTAAACTTTTACATCCTCTGTCCGTGTAAAACTAATGTTCCTTTTTTGTTGTCAGTCCCAAAGAGGTTGACCTCTTCCCTTAGATGGAAAATTTCTCTTCCTCAGACAACTTAAACAAATAGTCATATTTAATGTAGCGGCATGGACAATGAAGATTCATATAGCCAAGCCAACTTGCTTAAGATTGGGGCATAATTGTTGTGTAGTTGCAGTAAATTGATGATATGATACAAAAATAATCATAATATCATGAATCGTTTTTTGATTAAATAAATAGTACAATGCATCATTTGAACACCCTAATAGAGCAGAGTAGCCATAGAGATTCATATCTCTGATCCCACCTAGTTTGAGATTGAGACCTTTTCAATAGTATTAAACGGATTCAAACTAATGTGAACTATCATTATATTATATCATTTAAACTTGATGGGGCATCTTTTCAACAGCTGCCACACTTTCACATTTCAATTATTATGTTAAATGCTTTTATACCAAACTTAATATGATTATATATACCAATATGTTACTCTTAAACTACGCCAAATTGGGTCTATTTGATTTGGGCAGTGGGAGAAACATGGGAAGTTCACAAAGAAATGAGGAGTTCTATTTTTAATATTTTGATAAGGGTATGGCTAATTAGGTGGCTTACGATGCTCTATTCAGTTTCATTAGTAACGAATGTTCTTTAAACTACACTTTCAGTTTGATTCTGCATTAAATCTGATTGCAACAATTGCATACTGCATTTGTGCTTACAACGTGATATTCCTATGACAGCGCTCTCTTGCTACAGATCTTCAAAGCCTATCAATGGAGCTTCGCAGAAAACAGTCTACTTATTTGAAGCGGCTCCAGCAGCAGAAAGAGGTGTGTACAAATAGTTTATGGCTTGAGCCACTATCTGTTAGCAAGAGTCAGTTTTATTTGCTGTTAAGATTGCACAGATCAAAGTCCTAAATTATGACATCCCGTGTGTGCAACTATACTGTTCAGAGTATATTAGTTAACTGTTCATGTTGAGCTTATTTACGGATGATTAATCAGCATGCTGCCTGCATTTCAAGGATAGTTTTTTTTTGTTGTTGGGGTGTGTGTGTTGGGGAGGGGAGGGGAGGGTGGGGAGGGGAGGTTTTGAGGAATTCCTGAAATATTTCTTTGCAAGCTTTTCCTCAAATGTTGCTTTTTTATGTAGGGTCCAGATGGAGTTGACTTGGAAATGAACTTAAATGGGAGCCATTCTAGAAATGATGATGATGATTTGGATGACTTGGTATGCAATTTCTATTATGTATTAATTTTGTTTCTTACTTCCACTTGAGATCCTGCAAATAAAATCAGGAAAGATATGGATCTAATGGTCTGGTGACTTCGTTTCGGTATATCAGTGCTATTGATCAGTAAAAGTAAAACAGAGGATTACCAATAAAATGCACTATGTCGTTAGATATGAATGATAATTAGACATCCATATATTATGTTTTTTTTGCAAGTGAACAGACATAAGTTGATTAATTCTGATATCAGCTGAAGGTACTTACTCAGGTAATCGCATAAGGTGTAAAGAAAGAACACTACTTGTTGTTTTAACATCAGTTACTTTTTGGCAATAGATCCTAGTTGTTTAGGATATTCGTTTGATTGGATTCTCTCATTTTGGAATCCTCTTTACTTTTTATGGCTGTGTTGGAGGGTGTTTGGTCTTGCGTCCTTAATAGTCGTTCCTGCCTTTGAATGGTTTTAGGAGATAACTTGGAGTGTTTTTATCACAAGAAAATTCTGACTGCACCAGATGTCTATCCAGGGGTTTAATGAGCATCAAATGGCCAAGCTAAAGAAAAGTGAGGCTTTCACTGTCGAAAGAGAGAGAGAAATACAACAGGTGATATTTCTTTGCTGCTTATGGTTTTTTGAAATTTACATGTCATTGTTTTCTGTCTTAGCCTTCATGTGCTTATCATATGTTAGGTGGTTGAATCAGTGAATGAACTTGCGCAAATTATGAAAGATCTGTCCGTTCTGGTGATAGACCAGGTTTGAACTTACAACACCTTCTCATATTCACCAAGTTCTGCTTCAGCTTGGGCGACTGGTGTACTGACCTTATGTCTAATACAGGGAACTATTGTCGATAGGATAGACCACAATATTCAAAATGTTGCATCAACAGTTGAGGACGGCCTTAAACAACTGCAGAAGGTCTCACCTTACTTTCTTCATTGCAGTTCTCCTAATTCACAGGAAGTCCCATCTTTGAAGTCTGGTCTGTCATTTCATTTAATGTTATGTTGGGCGTTATTGAATTGCAGGCTGAACGAAGCCAGAAACGAGGTGGAATGGTCATGTGTGCAACAGTTCTAGTTATCATGTGCTTTATAATGCTGGTCCTTTTAATTTTGAAGGAGATAATATTCTGATTCATGAAAGTATTATCTACATACTTTGCATAGTATTGTTTTTCACAATGCTTACACGGTGAAGGCAAGCCAACACAGATGCGAGAAGTGGAGGAATCAAGTGAGCTAGCCCATATCATTTTTTCTGCTACTACTTTTTTGTATCTGTATTGTTAGTGAAGACTGCGGAAGGTTTGTATTATAGTCGGAGGAAGTTGATAGATCTCCAGGGATCCTGTATAGAGCATTGACTACTATAATATGCCTATGCTATTGGTAGAGAGCATAATACATATTCTTTACCCTGGAGAATTTTGTAGTCTTGCTGACTTGACATTATATGCCTGAGGAGGATACATCCTATTCTGTATTTGTGGCCCTTCATTTTTAATTGAGATGCTACAGATGATTTTGCGTTTTCAATGTTCATGTTTAGCTGTTTTATAGCTTTACCCTGACCCTTGTTTTTCTTACAGATTTATCCTTCAAATTGTTGATGCATGACATTATGTAATCATGAAAAATAATATAATTTATTCAAACATGATTAAAACAATACAATAAGATACAATACAATAACTAACAATCATCTAAATAGAGCGTAAAAGGCGAAAAGTGAACTAGTTGTGAATGCATTTATACATGAGATCCTAATAGTAAGGACTTCTAAGTGAACTCAAGCAACATATAGAAGCATAGCCCTCAATATGTTACTATTAGCTTACTCTGTTATTCGATTCAAATGAAGGCGTTTTTATTTCTTTTGTATATTAAAATTTTGACTAAATAAAATTCTTAAGATGCCCTGGACACTGTACATTTTACTGCAAGTTTACAATGTGTAGATAAGGTAGTACATAATATATATACCATACATATATATTGAATTTTCTTCGTTGTTTTTTTTTTCATATTTTACTTCTTTATATTTTTAACTTCTATTTTAAGAAAAACTTTGGCTCGACTATAAACTCATGGGCTACATGAATATGTCAAGGAGAAATTAGATTTCCTTGAACGCATTCTCCCAAATTATCGGTTCTTCATGTTTGTGAACTTTATTTGTCAAAATAAATATGCGCATTAGTTGTCCTTGTCTACCTCCAAATATATTTGATATTAGCCTTGTAATCGGGGCATATCTAGGAGGAGGCTAGGGTATTCATTCGAATCTTCTCGATAAAAAATTACATGACTTATTTTTAAAATTTAAGCGCATATATATAGATTTTGAACCTCTCCGACATAAAACTAGATGTTGGCACACCGGTTTGGAAACTCAAAATTGGACTTAAGCTTCCAATCTCAAATTTCCGGCGCTATATTTTAAATTTGAGATACTTTTTGCTTCTCGATTCGTAAAGGTCAAATTGATTTAGAAGGCGCCGAAATGTTGTAGTGAAAAATACTGACCGACGTTGCATCACTAGCTCTCGTAGCTCAGTTGGTTAGAGCACCCGTTTAGTAAGCGGGAGGTCTTGAGTTCGACTCTCAACGAGAGCATTTTTTTTTGTGTAACTTACAAAAATCTCATACTTTTTCCAGCTTGATCACTTTTTGTTTTCTTGTTTTCTCATTTGTGTTTTCTTATTTATGATAATAGTTACCAAATATCAAATTTGTACATTCACGCACGAAGGATAAGTACTACAGCTTCGAATTCCATATTTTTTTAAAAATAACTTTATTTACTATTTACCTTTGCAAAAGCAATGGGCGAAAGTTTCAAAACTAGGAATAATGGTAAGTACGATAGAGAACATCAATTGTAGATATCATAAGGTACCTTGTACAAGAGAAAAAAGATGGTAAAAAATGATGTGATGTTAGTGCATTTTTCAGTGTCTATTTGAGTTCCGTATGGTATAAACAATCACGAGGTAAAATAAAAATACATAATAATGCCAATCTCAATTACTCATATGAAAGACAACAAAAGGACAGATGCAAATTAAACAGCAATTTTCAAATTCTTTAACCTTGAGTAAGGAAAGTGAAGTTAAAATACAAGAGTGGCAAAGATAAATGCCAAGGCTCATAAACAACACTTGATTATGTTATGACCAACCATTTTAATGGAAGAATTAGCTAATTCTAAAACTTGCTTACAGTAATAATTTCCCTACAAAGAATGTTACACCTGACTGTTTGAACAATCTAAATATGCTTACCATATTTAGCCAGAATTCTTCTTCTTCTTCTTTGAGCTTCTTACTTCTGATGGCCAAAAGGAATGCCTTTCAATAAGAGAAGGGATTGTCAACTTCAGGTCGAAAGTCAGTCGTTGAAAAACTGCTGATAACATGTGCACATCCCCCATAGCTCTATGAGCAGAACCAACTAAAGGGATCTCATAGTGTTCACCAAGCTCTTGCAATTTGAGTTTCGGCTTTAATCCTAATTGGAAAGCAAAAGTAAATATATCAAGGTAAGGACATCCAAAAGCAATGGGAGTTTTTGAAACAAAGGCACAAATTTAGACAAGTAGAAAGACCTCTGGACTTCATCACTTCACGTGCCAAAGGAAGAGTATCAACGAACAACCAATTTGAGGGAATATCAAAAGAGCATCTACTGAATTCCTTCATTAGAAAAGGAACATCAAAAACGCGAGCATTATGTGCAACCAACACCACATATCCACCAGGTTTCTGGCGGCTTCCTACATACCTCAACAAGATTGGAATGAGGTCCCCCATCCTGATATATGAAAAGCAGAGCATGAGAACATATAAAAATACATTTTTCTTATATCAGAAATACCACAATCTTCTCTGCTTAACAAATGTGATGCCAAAGATGGATATTTCATTCGTGCATTATAAGAAAATGAAACTTATTCCAAACCGAAGGGTAAATGAACACATTTTTCTACCACAAGATAGGCTGTTCAACATGTGTGTGAATAGTTGTATCATGTTATGCCACTTGAGTTTCTCAGCTCTTCTATAATTTATTAGTCAAAAAGATGGTTCTACACATACATCTCAAAGGAGAGAATAATAATTCATGACAAGAACTTTAGTTTGAGACTTCGAATTTGCCACATCTTATCATCTCTAAGGGCCTGTTTGGAAGATCACTTTGTAATTGGATTTGGGTGTCATTAGGTGTAACTACATGGTTTGGCTTACTTGTCTTGACAAATAATTATTTGGTGGGCATGGAATTGAGTAACTCTACAATTCTCAAGAGGGCAAAGAATTGGTAATGATTACATGGTGTAATTACAAGATGACTTCTCAAATTCTTTTCTTTTTTGTTTTGCACTTCTAATATTTTTCTTATATACAAAGATTAAAACTTATTTACATGTTCATCTGAAAAATGGTTAATATCAAACTATGTAACTACGCCTGTGCAATCAAACATGATACTAAGAACCACACTGTAATTATGTTAAGGTAAACAAACATATCATTGTATTTATCCTATTGTGTAATTACTTGGATGAGCAATTATAAATCCTAGTAATCACAAAGTGGTTTCCAAACAGGCCCTAAAGAAAATCAATTCCACTCCATTAGCTATTCATGGTTGAAAGCTGCACAAGCAGGGGTTGCTTAATTTTGAGCATATGCTTTTACCAAATAGTGTTTACCAAATAGTGTTCATCATAGTAAACATACCATATGCTGTATAACAAGGCAAGGAAGAAAAGATATCACACCACCGAAACAATATTTATGATGTGTTATACTGGTATTTTGGCAGAACATGGAGTGAGCTATCAACTCAATTTAATATCATTATCATAAAGGGAGTTATACAGTTGCCTATTTGAGATAGATAGGGGTAAATTGATGTTTCCTAGTGTGCTACGCTACTTTTTTCAGCCAAGCAATTTAAGGCCGGTTTATTCTCATAACACTAAGTTCAGTACATTTATAAGGTTGTCTATGATAATTATTATCAATGTAGGCATCCATGGTTAAGAGAAGGGCAACTACAAAAGCACATAATCTCATCTATAGAGTAATTCATCAAGGTATGCATAATATGTCTTGGTACTTTTCTTCTCAAATAATGGCCTTATCTTCCGTATTGGAATTATATAAATTAATGAGTGAAACGAGTGCATTATGCCATACAAGGCCACCCATCAAGTCAATGGCAAAACACATTAGCATATGAACCCTAATAATTACATGTAATGAACAAAGTTTGACAATAGTCACAAGACATATGCTGCCAAGAGAAAAACCCATGAAAGCATCAATTGTCATTTAGTTATATTTATACATGCTGCATTCAGATATCAGACACAGTTAAGTAGGACTCAGTACAACACCTAACATGAGATTGACAACGATATTCATTCAATGCGGACTATCTGGTTATTTAGACAAAGTAAGTAGTAAATAATCTCATATAGGATTCTGTGAAGAGAAGTCACGATACAGTAAGAGAGGAGGAAGCATGTGAAACAACCTAGCAATATTATCATAATTACCTGGGGACATCAGGTCTGTTGACCATACTGGTGGTAATTTTATGGACAAATGAATTTGAAACAATACATCCAGGATTGACTAATGTCTGAAATGTGCTGTTTTCACCCCCATGAAGATCCCGCATTGCTATCTCGATAATTCTTTCATGATCTCTACTTAACCCAGTGGTCTCAATATCAAAGATGATAAAAGTCATGAGTTTGGCCAAATCTTTGTTTTCAGCAATTGTTTGTCGAATATCAACATACTGCATACTTTCTATTTCAGTTATTTCTGAACTATATATGTCTACTTCAGATTTTGTTGTTTCATTCAACGTTTCGTGTCTGATAGTTGTTCTTTTGCTTAAGGAAGCCTTATTATTTCCTTCATTTTTTGTAGTTAGGGCCCGTCTATTCTCAGTACTGTTAAATCTACCTTCCAGCCCATGTTTACCAGCGGCAAGAACCTTGGAACTAATGCTTCCCCTACCAATACTACTTATATGATGGAAACTTTCCCACCATGAATTAGTCCATGTATGAACTCTACATCGAGGAAACTGTGACAACGAGAAACACATTGCAGCTCTTCTCATCTAAATCCAGTAATTACTCAAAGAAGAGCTCAAATCGATGAAGTAAGAAGATATACTAACCTGCAGATCAAAAGCAACCAAATATTCAGAAAGAGGGGTTTCAAAAGAAATGCATTCTCTATACATTAGCTACTGCTACAACAACATACCCAGTATAATACCACACACGGTTTACAAGAAAATGTGTAATAAATGAGACGAATTTGAGTTGAATTGTTTTCCATTTTTTTCAAATTTAGAGAAAAAAACCTTTTAATGCCAATAATGATAGAGGATTTCCGATTGTAACCAAATTTCTCGTTCTCCAAGTCTAGAAACCTAATATCATCACTCAGCAGAAGAAACCCCCTTTTACGCATATCTTCTTCAGACTATTAAATAGCAAAACTTGAATTAGACCTTAATATTATAACTCAACAAAGCAATATATCCTGGTAAAGACATGATGAACAACTTAATTACCAATTTGGAATGTGTTTAAGCCACTCTAGCCAACACATTGCAAATTAAAACTATCTAAAAATTCAGCAACATTTAGCTAATCCAATAGGGGGGGAAAAGAAACTAATTAAATGACTCTGCTAAAAATGATTACCTAAATTGGGTAAATCGAAAACATTCAAACTTTAAAAGAGACACCCTACTATCAAAACCATTACTGCTAGAAATGAAACTGCTTGAAGGGTTGTTAGCAGCATTGAAATTTCAGAATAGACACCTTTTCTCACAAACAATTACAGCAAACCTGAAAATGCTTAAAAAGTTTTTAACTTTATTGAACATTCAATGAGCAACATTACATTCTAAACGATCTCAGAAAAGTAAAATTCACCCAATAAACAGAAGAATCCATTTAAAACAAATAAGGAAAAAAAGAAAAAGTCCTTTCACACAAAAATGGCAATTCAAGAAAAGACGCATTTCCTTATCCCCACCCCCCCACCCCCACCCCCAAAGAAAATTGAAAAACGAACAATACAGAACGAAGAAAATACCATGGAAGTAGTAAATAAAATAGGAAAAAAGGCATGCCTGGTAGTGATTCGAAGAAGAAAAGAATAAGCATTAACTTACAAGCTTCTTATTGTTATTGACTGAGAAATGGCGTTGATTGAAAAAGAAGAGAAAAATGGATGAAGGTGGAAGTCGTGAAGAAATTGTAGAAAGAATAACGTGTCGTTGGAGTGAAGTATAAAGCATAAAGTGCGGATCATGAAGCTCCGATCCATGGCTTCCGGACCGCTGCCATTTTCTATTTTTCTTTAAAAGGATAGGGTCTCTGTTTTAGTACTGCTTCTTATTTTTGAAAACTAAAAAAAATTGATGCACGAAATAAATTTTAATGTTCCAAAAGATAATTGGAGGTAGAAAACAACGCCTCAATTACGTTTCATCACAATTAAATGTTATTTTTACATTAACCATAATAGTTATATCAAAATATTATAAAATATCTCGATTCCTAAATATTTTCTCTGTCTCATTTTAATTGTATTTGTGAGCTAATGTACATATATTAAGAAAAATATCTAAAAATAAAATTTATACATAATTTTCACTATTAGCTTTGTGAAATCATAAATATATAGTGTAATTGATCTGGTAAAAATATAATACTTCAACAAATGAAAGAGCAAATATGAAAAAAGTTGCAAATATTTTTTTAAATTTTCAACAATTTAACTATTTTAAATATTTAAAAAATATTAAAAATTCAATTAATTTGAAAAAAAAGTAATAATAATTATGACAGAGATATTAGGAAGTATCTTAAGTCTTTGTGATCTCTTCTGGACAGTAGATGGTCAATGCGACGTATTTTATGTTTCTTTAAATCATATTAAATTCTTTATAAATCAGTATTCTTAAAGAAAAACACGTTCTGCCCTACTAAAAATAAGCATAATTAATTAAAAAGACATTAAGTGACTGAAAAAAAATATAAGAATACTTTCTTCGTCATAATTTAGTTATCAGGGTTACTAAAAATAATTGTTTCAAATTAGTTGTCAATTTTAAAAATCAAGATAGAATTAATTATTTTTTTCATCTTTACTCTTAATATTAATTATTTTATAATTAAGAGACACATGTATAGATAAAAATTTAATTATTTATAAGGAGTATATTAGTCAAACAACACTCCTAATTAATTTGTTCTTAAGAATTGTGACAAACTTTATAATGACAACTAAGTTGAGACACAAAGAGTATATCAATATTGACATTGATTGATTAATACG
>JAPFFP010000001.1:29246904-29258283 GCA_026153255.1 Solanum medicagineum
GTTGGAGGAATATTTCTAGAGAGGATCGGGTGAGGTGGAGTGGGGTGGGGTGAGGGGCGAGGGTTGAGGGGAAAGGTTGCTTTACTGATATGATTTACATAAGTTTGAGTGGAATATATGAATGAAGGTCTCCAGACAAATGTGCAGGAAGGGCAGAGTCACAACTCATGCATCTGAACCTTTTAAAAGGAATCTCTTCTTGCAAAGCTTAAGCGAGGAAGAACAGAAGAGCGTGGGCAAAGCTAATGATTTAGATAATATGAACAACAATTCTCCAGCAGATATTCAAGATAAGGATATCGTTGAATGTTTGGAAAGTGATGTTCAATATTGGACAGATTTTTCAAAAGTGCACTATCATCCACAGAGTTTGTATGAATTAAGTGGATTATGGTTAGATATTCAGGATTTCGATAATTATGGACTCGGGAAGGAGGCATTTTGTGGGCATCAACATGGTGAAGAAATAGATGACAGACTTCGTTTCTTCGTTGAAGAATGTGATCATATTCAGGTACGTCATGATTAAAATCTCTAGAGTACTATATTGTCTAGTTGGTTTATTGCTGTTCATGAATCCCCTCAGGTTTGTTGGCAGATCAACCATCTAATATTTGTTCTGTCTAATGATTCTGATTCCTTCCAGTGCAATAATATTACTCTTTCTATACATGTTCGACACATTACTTTATCTTGTAAGTTTCTTCTTGATGCTGAATGAACTTTGTCCTCACTGAGTATATCAATGTTCCTTTAGTGTTCTCCCTCTGATGGGAGATCCACCAATTCCTTTATTTCAATGTGTTGTATCCTCTACAGGGGTGGAGCCCTCCATTCTATATATGTTTTCCTGCCGGGAGGGATATGGAAACATTGAATTCGCCAATTTTCGAACTTTTTTCTTTGATTCTTGACGCATGTCATGCTGGATTTGAAGAAATAGAAATGGAAGTTTAATTCCGCTAGAAAAAGTTGAATATGAATTAAACCAAAGAGGAGTTTTTTACTCAAAAAGTAGCAGCAATATTTATATATTTTGATATCATAGAAAACGCCTGTGTACCCACTTTGTGAGGTATCAGCAGGTACAAAATTCTGGGGGAGTATGCTCCTCCCCTGTATCCTTCTCCCAACTTAAATACCAAACTTTTTGTCCATGGTGGGGTTTGGAACCTTTCATGCAACAAGCCGACATTTCATGTGTTGCATCCTTGCAATTGAACCAAAGCCCTGGGGGAAGCTTCATGATACTACCATAATATCTTGTCTGCTGTCAGATTGGTTTGCTGACTTAACATTCTCATAAGCTAATTTGGTCTTCAACAGTTCCATTATAGCAGTTTGAGTACCAACTCTTTCAGCCTGATACCAGCAATGCGACTTTAAATTCTTCCCCTTGCTTTCTGAGATCGTGAAAATTGTGCTTTTTTGGGACTCAACTGGTTTTATTTTCCTTTATTGCCTAAAATATATCTCTGTATAAATGCCTAAACAAAAACGATTTCACCTGCACTAGTGTTCTTTCTGTTGGCAAGAGTTGTTATTTTTTTTTATTGTATCTCTTTGACAGGGGATCCAATGCGTTGTGGATGACTCTGGAGGATTTTCTGGTGTATCTGCAATGTTCCTGGAGAGCATTGCAGATGAGTACCCAAATGTCCCAGTTTTACTATACAATGCACGTAATCCTAGCTTGCACATGGACTCCAAAGGTCGCATGCAAGCTATTTCACATAATCTTCACGATGCAGTCTCATTTTCAAGGCTGTCTGAGCTATGTAAATTGATTATCCCTGTTGGTTTGCCCTCCCTGAGTGGAAGTAAGAATTGCTGTTCTCATAATGTGATTTTTTCAGTAGAAGTATCTATTTTCCTTTATATGGTTCTTCTCTCAGACATAATTGGTTCTTTATTTTTGTTGAACTAAATTGAGTTGTAAGTTTGTACTCCATATCTGTCCATCCAAAGGAGATTATGTATCAGTAATAAATCCTGGCCACAACAAACAGATACTTAATGGGTTCATGTATATTGTATGAGTTGCTGCCTGTGAGTTCATACATGTCCACCCCAAATTTTGAGAACATTCTAAATCACAAGCTGAGGTAGTGGACATTTTGAAGATATCATGGCTTGTTGCCACACACTTTCTCACTTGCTGTATGCAAACTTGTGGTTTTCCTCACTCAAAAGGCAAGAACTTGTGTGCATTTTCTACATCCCTCAGAAATTTTCAGCATCAAACGGAACCAACAAATTTGAATTCCTGTTAGCTTATGTGAATCCTATGTGCTTAAAAGGAACTGGGGGATTCAATAATTGTTGAGTGAAATCATTGTTGTTAAACTTGTACATTTAACAGCAAAATGTTGGGAAGTCATTCTTTTTGCCAGTTCATTCACTGGATCTTAAAACTGGTGAGTGTTGTATAGTTGGTGTACTCTTTCTTCGCCTATATGAACTTGTCTTGTTTGTGTACCTTTGTCTTTTCTATTATTTGGTGCAGGTTAATGCCCGTAACTGAATCTTGTTTTATGACCTTTAACGTCCATAACTGAATCTTGTTTTATGACCTCTTATTCTGTATACTTCTCATATTTCAATCTCTTGAGTTCCCGTGGCTGATGCTTGCCTAAATGTAACTATCTAGGTAGAGCTTCCCAGTTTCTCTGCATTAAAGACGAAAAGCCTTACCACTCCAGTGCAGTGTATGCATCTGCAATGCACTCATTTAGTCTCCCTTTTAGGATGAAACAATCAGGGCTATCTGCAGAATCGATCTGTACATCTGGTGCTCTGGATATGTACGGGACAGTACAAATGCTAGCAGGCCAAATGAGGCAGAACATGGTAACAATATTGGATGTTGCCATGCCGGCACCTTCTTTAAGTGGTATGCTTTCTTTCTCTGGCATTTCATTTTTCTGAAGTCACTGTGCAATACTTCCACTCCTGATGTTGGAAACTCTTTTACCCCAGTAGACTGGACTCGGCAGTCCTTTCTCGGAAACTTACAGCCTTTGATTCCGGACATAGCAGAAGATGTTGAAGATTTCCATGCAGTAGAAACTATGAACATTCACGGAGCAGTTACATCTGGTACTTGATTTGATCTTTGCATGTTTCTTATACTTTTATAGTTTGATGATTTGCGTACTGTCGTTCCCATCTCCTTTTGGACTCCATCTATGTAATATATGTCATATTACTTTACCTCTAAGATGCTTTACCTTTCAGAAGCTCAAGCTATAACACTATGCAAAATATTCATGAAGTTATCCTGGTTTGAATAGCTTAGATGCATGAAAAATAAGCTTTTCATTTTGTAAGTCTAGAGACAATGGACACAACACAACAAAGAAAAGTTAGGAATGAGACGTTCCAGTGCGTGATGAGGAGTAAACCTCAAAGGTAAAACCAACCTAAATAGTGGATTATGTTCGGTAGCAAAGCACTTCAGCATGCTATCCTTTATACGGAATAGTAGTTCCTAAAGGGAGCTTGTAACTTTATGCGTGAAAGCGATATGGATAAAATCCCCACATTTTATAGCATATTTGATTCTTCAGTGTTGTTTAAGTGTCCCCTTTCTGTTCTCACCTTCTTGCTCATAGTTTATGCAGAGATATTTCATCTGTTTAACTGTACTTTTCCATATAATTTTCAGGAAACCGAAGGGCCTCCATTAATGAAGTTAAGGATGCAGTTGAGGCTGCTTATGATAACTCTGATACCAGGCCCAAATTCTCACACCTTTCCACTTCTACTTGTCCTCTTCCTATACCCTTGCCTTTCCCTTCGATCTTTGGCAATATGGTTGGCCAACACGGCGAGCTATTGGAAACCCCGATTTCAGGTTCTTTATCCAGGGGATCCCTTGAAGTCCATTCCATACCTATGGCGACAAGATTACGTTCAAGCACTGCTGTTTTGCCCTTTTTGGAAAGTAAACTTGGAAATCTTCGTAGGTTTGGTCTTGAGCGAGGAGCCCTCGGGGCACCATTGCTCCAAAGTTGGGGTTTTGGAAAAGATGAAGTGGAAGATATGGGAGAGGTACTGTCTAAGTTGGTAACGACACTGAAGCCCTATCCTCAATATTCCTCTGATTCTGATTGAGTTTTCAAGGAGTAGGTTTAATTTTTGAGTGCTGATGGAATAGTTCTTACGGGTATAAGCAGTTTACTCATTTTTGAATCAGTCATCTTGATCCTACTTTTTTCCATTATTTTCTTTTTGTACGTAAAACTTGCTTTAGCAGATGCATTAGAGGCGAAGAGGATTCCCTTTGTTAGTACTATTTTTTTCTTTCTGGAAATTAATGCGACTATGTCTACCTTACTGAATAGCAAGAAAAGTAAAGAACCTATCATATTGCTGGGTCGAAAGAATTAAAACCAAAAATAAAAATTTAAAATCATCCTAGTGGCTCCTATCTAACACAAACTGTTTGTGAGGGAAAAAATGCTAAACAGTCGAAGAAAGGCAATCCGACTGACATTGTTGAAATTGCTTTTCTAACTCATTTTCTGCAGATCATGTTAGAGTGCTATAGATGCAGGGGATATCATCAGTGTGGACTTAATGGGAGTGAAGGCCATATTGCTGGTAATTCATCCTTTCCTAACAATTCTATCATATAGTATCTTTTAGAGGAATTCAGCGTTGCGATCTGCAGTCATTAGAAGAAACTTCTTTCAAAATTATCTGAGGAATAAGGTCAAATGTTCATCAATTCTTTGGGCTAACTCCATAACCTGACCTGGAAACAGATATTCCAGGTCATTCAAAAAATTGAAAACCGGATAATGAAATAGCACAGTTATTATTATCTACAAGTAATTAGGGTACTCAACAAATGAAATGACACCCAACACAAACTTGACTGTCTACAGAAGGCGTGGCCATTGATGCCATTCATAAGAAAATAGTTTGAAGTGTTTTGTTCTCCACCCATATTCTCCAAAATCATGCACTAGAGCTGCAGTATCCGTTTCCATGTCATAAGAAATAACCTTACCTTTTACATCCAAATAAAAGATGTGAGGAATAGCAGGATGAATGTCCATGTTCTGCACCTCAATATGTAGAGACCCTGTAAGTCCAAAAGGAACTGTAGTTGCGATATCCGTTACATACTTCCTAACCCACAATGCATCTCGACTACGGATATTGCTCTTAAGTTGCCACACAGTAATAGCTGTTTTAACATACAATGCAAAATAGAAAGCACCACCAGAAAATCCGAGAAAATAATTGCCTGTAGCCACCATTTCTTCAGGAAATTCCAAAGCCCAGAAACTCTTATGGACACTATCATAAACAGTGATTTGTGGTCCTTGATCAAGCCAACAGAATACTCCGTCGATTACACCGGCTGCTGGTGATTTAATATAATAAAAATAATACAATCTAAGAGGTACATCAAGAGTTAGATTATCAACAATCCACACATCCGTCTCAGAAGAGAAACTCTCAATTGTCACATTAGATAGGAAAATCCAATACCGAACTATAGTAAATGAAATAACATCTCTATCAGGGTCATCTACCTTACATATAAATCCAACAGTTGGATCATTCAACCTGATTTGAGTTACAGGGAGAGCCATACTCTGCCTCGTCGCAGGATTATAAACATAATAAACCCTCTGCCTATTGCAAAGGAGAAAACCATTGGACGATGCGACTATATATGCAGTCCTGCCTAGAAAATTGACTGATTGATCAAAATTACCATCAGTATCAAGTGATGATTCCTCGGAAGAGAAGAAGAACCGAATTTTTGAACGTTCACATGTATCCCGAGCTTGATAAAAGAAACCAATTAGATAGGGTTGAGGCCTCCATCTTCGAGAACGACAACTATAGCTCAGAGATGAATCAGCAATGTACTTCAGCCAACATTTGGATACACATTTAAACCTTGCTAGAGATTTTGAAGGCAAACGATGCAGTACATTGATGATGATATCATTAGAAACTTCGACTACACATTCTTCATCAGATAATTTGCGCAGACGTTTCATACTTTTGTAGATTGTTACATTGAATCTATAATCGAGTCGAAAAGTGGATAATTCAAACTTTTCATACAAAAGAATTCAATAATAACGTATAGCTAATTCAGAGTAGATAATGGGAAGAAAACTGACTCTCAGTACAAAATTGTTATATGAGACTTTTATTGTTGAGCAAAAATCAAATATTCTCTCGGAATTGGAGCCACGAAATGCTCTGTTTTCGTTGACGGTTACGAAGTTACGTAGCTGCTTAGGAGTTTTTTTGAAAAGAGATTTTAAATTTATTTGTAAGATACTAAAAAGGATCCCGCCACTCCAGCGAAATATTCAAATTTTTTACCCTAAACTCGTTTAAATCATATATAAATTGAATCTCGAAATCTAAAAAGATACTCCTATATAAATTGAGAGTACTAGTGTTAAGTCATGTGGACTGATACAAACCGCCACATCAACTTTTGGCCGCGAAACTTGGCCAAATCTGCTACAAACTGCTACACCACATTTGAGAAAGTAAATAAATTCCAAAATGCTGCTACAGACAAAGATAAACTCACTAGCAAATGAGAAAACAACCATAGAAGAAAAGGCCTAATAAACTAGATTAAAATTTTACGGACTGCTTAGCAGGTTTCCAACAAGAGAGAGCGTAAATTACGCGTCCTTTCCATCCTTGCAGCATCCAGTTACCATCTTCATCAACGGAGAAGTCTTTGTGGTACTCCGACCTCACTTTATTCCTCACTGTCTTCACAATCTCCTGGTCAAGTGGTAGCTGTCTGAATCCAGCTCTAACGCATCTGAGTTGCCACTGCTTGAATGTTTCAGGTCTCTCAACTCTCTCCGTCCCTTCACAAGCAATCACGTTCATAGCATCTCTTGCAAAAACCTCTTCCTCAAAAAGCTTTCTGTCCTCGTCCTCACGGGGTGTGGTAGCCTCAAACATATCGAATAGTGAAGAGAAGTGAAATAGCGCCTCCCTGAACCGTGTGACAAAAAATGGAGTGTTGAAAGTCCCGTTCAACACTCCGTGGATGAACATATCAGGATGGATCCTCCTGATTAAATTCAGCACAGCATCCCTTGGACTGTTTGGTACTACTGTCTCATCAGGTATGTTCCCTAGCCTATACAAACTGTTAACTACCAACACCTCATCCTTTTGAATCTCAAGCTCATCAACCGTGATGCTTTCCCATTTCTTCGCTATGGCTTTGAATACGAAAGGGACATGAAATCTCTTGCAGTACTTCTCCAGGCGACGCCCTGTGTCCTGAACCCTCTCTGCTGGTTTGAAACCAGGCTGTGGAAGATCGATTCCAGTAATGCGAAGCTCTGGAGGCCCCCCAGGCCTCATGGATAGACCTTGTATAAGACAGGGCCATTGGAAACCATATAAAATCCCAAAATCAATGATGTGTATCTTTGGTGCTCCAGCAATGAGCTTTCGGATATACTTGTTGGCGAAAATGTTTGACAGCAGCCTGAATGGGCATGCTGTGATATATGTCTTGTAAGCTTTCAAAATATTAGCAGCTGATATTCTGCTGGATGCAAATGCTGTATACAAGGCTGTTCCTGTGCCGGACAGGCGAGCTTCAAGGGCATTGGCAAGATAATGAGCCAACCTCTCCGTTCCGTCTCCATGGGGCGAGGAGTGTTCTCTTATCCGCATCAGAAGCTCATTAGCTGTTCTGCTATCATAGCTTGCCATGGCCTGCGCACATTGAGTCAACAGAGCCCTCAGATCCACTATTTCCCTCTTGACAATGCTGCTGCCATGCTTCCTACCACCTTTCGGCCTTCCAACTTTGGTTGCTTTGTTTGCTTCATTCGGCGGTGAGCAGGGAGTGACACTAGTAGCGTTCTGATGTTCCACATATGGATTATTTAAACAAAGCAACACGTTGTCATACATTTCCAATGGTTCAGATTCATCATGGGTAAATGTAGCCTGCTGTTTGTTACTCCTCTGCTGGTCAGCAGCAGCATCTCCTCGATGGCGATTTTTCTTTTCCCTTAAACCAGTAGGTGAATTGCTGCTGCTGCCACTTTGGAAGACATTAGCAGTTGCTTCTTCAAATTGATCATCGCCGAATGAAGCGAAGAAAGAGTCATGATTAGATGAAGTCATCGTGGATACAGGGGTTTCAAAACTAAGATCCCACTGAGGCGACTCAATAGAATCAGGTGAATTGCTGCTGAGGTAACTAGATGGATTGATGCTGACAGATTGAGGGGACTTGATATTTTCAGATCCATGAAGTACGTCAGAGAAGTATTTCTCAGTAGCTTGAAGAGCCATGCAGTCATGAAACATGCATGGCTTATTCTCCAAATCATCTTCTTCCATAAGCATCTGGTTTAAGAATTTGTACATTGCATCTGAATAGTCCTTTTCCCCTTTTTGAGGTGAAGAATCTCCATCTCCAACAACATGATTTGAAAGGTAATCTTCATCAAAACTAGGATGATTATTGAATATTTTACTTGGATCCATTGGAATAGAAGGGTGCCGAAAAATGAAAGGATCAGCAGAAGGAAAAATCTGTTCTAGGCATAGGGCTTCCATGGAAATTGGTTTGGCTACTGCCGAATTCTGAGATGTTTGATTGAAGAAATGAAGAATCAAAGCAATCCCAGAAATTCTAACAAAAAATTATGAAACAAAAACAGGAACTGAGATAGGTACATGGGATATAGAAGACTGTTGAAGTAGTGGAAGTATTTAGCTTGGAAGAAAAGAAATGGTTCTTCTCAACATATATATACTACTCTATAATAAAAGTTCAGAATATTCAATGAAGAAATAGCAACTTCCAGGAAGCTGATATTGATGATAATGGACCCCCCCCACTCATGCGTTCTGACCGGCTAAGGTAAGAATCGGTTTAGCTTAGGCATCTATGATTTCGTACAATGTCTAGTCTTTTCTCTTCTCTTCACCCAAAACAAGTCAAACTTTCTATGATTAAAAAATATTAAAATAAGTCAAAACTTTTTATGATTAAATTTTTTTTAATCTTTAATAAATAATTTATAGTTATACGAATATATGATTTATTCTAGATTATAAATTTTTAAGGTGAACTTTGATACATATATTTAGATTATAAATTTTAAAGGTGAACTTTGATATAACTGATAAAGTTTATATAAAATACAAAAATAATATTATGTTGCTTTGTAGTGGGAATTGACATTGTCCGATCAGGGGTGAAGAATCAAAACTGTGATGACTGCTCCCACTTTTGTATCTATCTACTATACCTCCAAGAATCATTCTTTTTTAGGTTGAGACTTTTTGACTAATTTATCTTACGCAACAAGTTAATCATTTCATTTGAAGTAGAACATAAAGGGTGAGTTGGATAATAAAAAAAAATATTTTTCATGAAAAATATTTAATTTTTCTTTTTGTGTTTGATAAATAAGTGAATGATGTTATTTTAAATGTTTTTTATATTAGTTTTGATAATACAATGAGAGGTGGTGGTTCGAGGTTAGGTGTAGACATGGACAAATTGATGTGTTAAATATGAATTACGTGAAACTGTGATCTTTCTATAAAATTAAATATTTAATGTATATATTTCTAAAATTTATATAATATTATATGTTAATAATCATAATATAAGAAGATTAAATAGTAGGCTTGACTGAATTGAGTTATTTATCATAAAAAGTAAGAAATCAATTCACTTAATATATCTTCCACTTTTTTAAGTGGTGCTATGTTTTAAAAATTATATATCTGCCTTTAGGTGTGGAGTGGAGGATGAGAGGTTTTAAAGCGTGCGGATGATCATAAGGTGTGTTGAAAGAGTAAAAATATCATAACCAATATAAAATGTTACATTTATTTTTCTTCATTTCTCTAGATAATTTTTTGATTAAAGAAATATTTTTCAAATTGTCACCAGTATAAGCAAACAAGAAAACTTTTTAAAATATTATTCTTACTGAATCCCACCCAAAAGAGTAAAAAACAAGAAAATAAAGTAGAGCAGCAACCTGGACCGGGAGCAGCCGGTGAGCAAAATTTGCGTAAGGCCCAAGTTCGTGGCGGCATTGACTGGTCTTTGAATGATGCGGGCCCAACCCCAGAGTTCGATATATCATGAGAGATCTCCTAATATTCATAAAAAAAAATAGTATTGTCATCTTGCTACCAATTAGCGTCACGCCTTGCGGAAGCATTTTGGTGTCTCCCCAACTAAACAAGCACATTCACTCAAAGGTTTTGGTAGGGTATTAAAATATTATGTTGATTCATCATTGGAGTTTCAAATAAAATTATCTTTGATAGAATATTATTTATCTTAAAAGTTAGGAAAAAATATGAATCTGAATTACTCAAATTGTAATGAGATGGCAATTACCAAATGAGTAAGGAAAAAAAACAATTACGATTTTAGTAGAACTGATAGGGTGGAGGTAGTTCATCTTTTTGCTGCATATTTTATTATTATATATATTTTTGCTGCAAATTCGATTGGTTATGTGAATTTCATTATATTGATGAGGATTGCGGAGATGAGGGTGAGAAAATAAGTATCTATATCTGAGTATCAATTTAGATTCATGCAGGGGAAGTCGACTACTAAAACAATTTATCTTGTTCGAAGACTAATGAAGAAATATAGGGAAAGAAAGAGGGATCTCCATATGGTGTTCATTGATCTTGAGAAGACATATGACAAAGTTTCGAGGATGTCCTATGGAGGTGTCTAGAGGCAAAAGGTGTTCCAATGGTGTGTATTAGGGTGATAAAGGACATGTAGGACAGAACTAAAACTCGGGTAAGAATAGGGGGAGAAGACTCAAAGTATTTTCTGTTAAGATAGGACATCAAGGATCTGTGTTGAGCCTTTTTCTTTTTGCCTTTGTAATGATGAGCTGACACGGTCTATTAAGGAGGTTCCATGGTATATGCTATTTGTGGATGACATAGTATTGATTGATGAGACTCGGAATAAAATTAATGATAGGTTGGAGACATACTTTGGAATCCAAATGGTTCAAACTAAGAAGAATCAGAACAGAATAATTGGAGTGCAAATTTAGTTTTGCGAAGGATGAATCAGTGAGATTTGCCACTCGATCTATTCCAAGAGAGATAACTTTAAATATTTTGGGTCCATCATTACACATCATATAATGAAATGTGATAAAGAACATACCACCTAAACTTAAAAGGTTTACAGAATGACAGTTAGACCGTCTTTGCTACATGGAGTGGAGTGTTGGCCAACAAAAAAATTACATAAATGCTGCTACAAACAAAGATAAACTCACTAGCAAATGAGAAAACAACCATAGAAGAAAAGGCCTAATAAACTAGATTAAAATTTTACGG
>JAPFFP010000001.1:29258383-29278602 GCA_026153255.1 Solanum medicagineum
ATTCTCCAAATCATCTTCTTCCATAAGCATCTGGTTTAAGAATTTGTACATTGCATCTGAATAGTCCTTTTCCCCTTCTCCATCTCCATCTCCAATAACAAGATTTGAAAGGTAATCTTCATCAAAACTAGGATGATTGTTGAATATTGTACTTGGATCCATTGGAATAGAAGGGTGCCTAAAAATGAAAGGATCAGCAGAAGGAAAAAGCTGTTCTAGGAATAGGGCATCCATGGAAATTGGTTTGAGCTACTACTGAAATTCTGAGATGTTTGATCGAAGAAATGAAGAATCGAAGCAATCTCAGAAATTCTAACAAAAATTATGAAACAAAAACAGGAACTAAGATAGGTACCTGGGATATAGAAGACTGTTGAAGTAGTAGAAGAAGTAATGAGCTTGGAAGAAAGAAATGGTTCTTCTTAACATATATATACTACTTATAACAATAGCAAAGAAATAAAATTTCAGAATATTCAATGAAGAAATAGCAACTTCTAGGAAGCTGATATTGATGATAATGAAACCAACCACTTGATATGATTTAGTACAATGTCTAGTCTTCCCTTCTTTTCATCCCCAAAAAGGTCAAACTTTCTATAATTAAATAATATTCTTCGATTATAAATTTTGAAGATGAACTTTAATATAACTTCTTAAAATTAAATAATATTCTCCGATTATAAATTTTAAAGATAGAATTTTGATATAACTGATAAAGTTTGCATCAATTAATCAGGTTTAAAAAAACTATATTATGCTGCCTCGTAGGGGGAATTGACATTATCAGACCAGGGGTGAAGAATCAAAACTGTGATGACTTCTCCCCACTTTTGTATCTATCATTACTTCCAAAAATCACACCGTTTTTTAGTTGAGACCTTTTGACTAAATTATCTGCTTGACTATTCTGGAATTTCTCTCCCCTTTTTTCCTTTTTTATAGCTTATCTTACACAACAAGTTAAGCATTTCATTTGATTATGTTTTTTCCCATATGAATTTAACTTTACATTAGTCAGAATACATCACCTAAACGAGAAACGGTATGCATTATCATTTATATCGTCAATGTTTCTTCTTATACTATTGTTTATTTCATTATCTGTTTACATAATCTTTACCAAGTATCCATGATAAGGGGAAAAAGATTTCAGGAGTAGGAACAACAAGCAATTAATGTCACCGTCAAAGGATGGGGCATAGCAGATGGGGTTGCTCCTTCTTTGATCACAGGTCTTAAATTCAAATCTTGAGAGTGGAAAAATTTTTGGCAGAGAGTGCTCCCCCAAATGGAGCCCTATGCAGCACAAATTCAAATATAATCAGGGTTCAATATGGACACCAGACACTAAATGAGAAACTAAAAAAGAAAAAAGAAGCAATTAATGTCGTAACAACTAACTAGGACTCACGGAATCTGAGCATTTTAGGTGTGTTAGATAAGAAAAGAAAATATTTTTCATGAAAAATATTTAGTTTCTTGGATTCAATGCATAAATAAATAATATTATCTAAAAAATTTTTGTAAGATAATTCTAACAATACTATGAGAGGTGCTGGTTCGGGGAAAGGTGTAGGGATGGGTGAATTCATGTGTTAAGTTTAAGTCATGTGAATTTATGTATGTATATTTTCTGAAAGTTGTATAATATTATCTGTTGACAGTCATACTATAAGAAGGTTAAATAATGTACTTGATTAAATGTTAAGCTATTTACCTTAAAATTTTAATTTTCACTTAATATATTTTCTCCTTATTTTAAGTTTAATATATTTTCTTTTTATTTTAAGTGGTGCTATTTTTTAAAAATTATATATTTGCCTTTAGGAGTGGAGTGGAGGATGATGGATGGATGATGCTTAAAGAGTGCCGGTGATAATAAGGTGTGTTAAAAGGGGTGAAAATATCATAATCAGAATGAAATGTTAAATTTATTTTTTTTAATTTCACTAGATAAATATATTTTTAAAAAATATATTTTTTCATATAAAAAAGTAATTCTTTTAAAATTTTCATGAGTACGAACAAATTAGGAAAAATTTAAAAATATACTTTTTTCATTTAAGAAAATAATTACCTTATTTGATTTAAACATTTAAGAATATAAAGACTTTTCACCCTCACGAAAATATATAAAAAGAAATAAGGTCATTTTTAAACGGAGGAGTATTATTTTTAGTAAATCTATCAAAAAAAATTGTAAAAGAGAAGAAAATAAAGGGGAGCTGTAACGTGAAGTGGGAGCAGCCGGTGAAGGGTAAAGCGTAAGCCCCAAGTTCGTGGCGGCATTGACTGGTTTTGAGTATCATGAGAGATCCTCTCTCCCAATTGTTAATTAGTATAGTATTGTCATTTTGTTACCAGCCAGCGTCACGCCTTGCGGCAGCATTTTGGTTTCTCCCCAACTAAACAAGCACAATCACTCAAAAGGCTGTGGTGGGCTATTAAAAAATAATGAAGATGAATCTGAGTTATTCAAGTTATAACACAAATGAATTAAAAAAGAAACTAACCAAGCTGGGGTTTCAGTGAAACTGATAGGGCGGAGATAGTTCATCTCTTTACTGCATATTTTATTACACTAGCTAACAATGTTTACAATTTAAGTTGTCTTATCTCCTTAATCGGAAGAGAGAGGGTGGACTTTGGGTTCATTTTCTGAAATGAGATTCATTCATAGTATAATTTTTGTCTCTTATATCATATTTATGTTTCCCATATAATAAATAAAATATTTTGAATTTGACACAATTAAATACTCCCTCCGGAGTTGAATTTTTCAAAGTTCAATATTTGCTCTTGCATTAATTGAACTTTTATATTTTCTAAGAAATAAATTACACTATGCATTTATGATTTTACAAAAGGCAACAGTGGAAAGTATAAATTTATCTTTGAATATTTTTTGTATGCATTAACTCACAAATTCAATTAATATAGGACAAAAAAGTACTATTTGACATGTTAGGTAGATCAAATAATACTTCGCACGAGAATAATTGAGTGTGATTGAATGAGTGTAATTACATTCCTCAATTTCAAAAAAAGGTAAGAAATTGGGTGTAACTCCATTACATGAAACTTTTAAAAATTCTTTTATTTCTATATTATGTTTTCATTTTGATATTTTTTTTATTTTTATTAGTTTATATTTTTTTCATTTTTTTTATTATTCTAATATTTCCTAAAATTTTATTTTAATTATTTATTATAGATATTTTATTTTCTTCACTTCTAACACGATTTCATGCAATTTCTCGGATTATATATATTTTTTATTACACTGCCGTGTATCTTCTTATAACTTCTTTCTCCTTTCCAGTCAATATGTGACTTCAAATAAATACAACTTTATATGCTCCGTCAACAAGATCATAAAAATTATTTTTTGTATCATTGGAGTAGCTGATTTTGTGTGTTGTATTATTAAGATTACTAAACTTTAGTCGTTACATTAATAAAGCCACTCATTATTTTCAATAAAATAATTAATGCACAATACATATAATTATATTTTATTTTTCTATAAATCAGCCAATATAATTTGGTAAAAATCATAAAAAACATACACTAACTATATAATATAACTTACTTATATATAACGATATATTCAAAAAGTTGCATATAGTTTAAAGTATACACTAATTATTCAATCTCGATCAATTTAAAATCACCTCTAGATAATTCAAAAAATTAAGTTATGACAATGTTTCGAGTATTTTGATATATAATTTGCTTGAAATTATTCATGTTTTTGATTTGTTAAATTTTATTTTATTTTGTTTTATTTTTTAAACAAAGAAGATGAAACAGTCAAAGAAAATGGTGATAATGAGGAGGAGGAGGAGAAAGAAGATGAAGGATGAAGTAGCAGCAAAAGAAGAAGAAGATGAAGAACAATGAAGAAGGAAAGCCCTTTACTTTAAAAAAATTAACATACCGAATGGCCATATTAAGTAATTTGTCCTTATTTTTTATATCATTTAAATCGTAAGTGTCAATTATTCAACCCAAATAACACTGATTTAGACTAAATTTCATATAAATATAATCCAATAAAATTTCTATAGCTACCACTACACAAGATTTTTTTTCCGATTATGTCTTTTGAATCACAGATTTCTGTTAGCAACTCATAATGTTTGAATTGACTTATTTTAAGCGACTTATAAATTAGTAAAAATTAAATGTCATAAGTTGGAAACCCAATTTTTGGTTTTCGGCTTCTTTTTGTACGTTTTTAACTTTAAAAAGTGCTTAGTGATTTTTTGTGTTACTCAGACACTTTCAAAATTTAAAAAGTAGTAATACTTAAAAGCCAAAAGTCAAATAGGTAAGTCAATCCAAATACTCATTTATATAACACCATCTGTTCATATAAAGAGCATGTTGGGAATGCACAACCAGCGTTATGTGAGGTATAAGTTACAATAATCTCGGAATAAAGGGTAAGATTATTTTATCCCATGTTTAATTGGAGGTATAAAGTAATTCTTGAACTATTTATCCCACCATTTTTACTTTAGTGATGTGATAAGTTATACCATATACGATGCGCTAACTTATCCCGAATTAATTATCTTGGGATAACATATTGCCAACCAAACGATCCCATATCAAAATTTTGTTTGAGCATTTATACCAATGTCATTAAAAGGTATAATAATATGGATTTTTATAATGACATTGATAATGTAAATACACTCACATATCATGTTAATTTGACCATTGCTAGCAGGTCATGGTTCTATTTTTCAGGCAGGGGCAGAATCAGGTGGGGTCGAGGTACGAGGAGCTTTTAAAAAATTACATTATTTGTACATGATTAAAATTATTTTTTAGATATATATAATAGATGTTTAATTTCATTCGACTTCTTCATATGTTTTACTAAGTAAAAACCTTGATCACGTGATTTTACGCAAAATGGTACATTGAGAATCTTATTGGGAACCTAAGAAATTGGGAATGCATGTGTTGAAATTATGAAATTTGTGGTAGGAGGTCCATGGGGTAGTTACAAATAGTCACTTTTCAGCTAATATAATGGAAAAATAGTTATTGTTGTGAAGTTTTAAAAACTTTAGTATAATGACTACTTCCCAAAGAGAGGGCCGGAAAGTAGCCAGTGAACGTTATTTCTAGTAATACAAGTCATAGCGAGCCCAGAGCTCGTCTAATGGACAAGATTTGCCAGAGTCCAGCCTGAGCCAAGGTTTGCCACCTCCACTCCAATGCAACAAACTAACAGGACCAGCATGTATATTTCTGCAACTTCCACTCAAATTATCCCCTCCAAGTCCATGCTGGTTCCATCTTTGGTGAATTGGTGTTATCTTCCCTGCAAATACCAATAAAAATGGTGGCAATGAACCAAGCTCATATATCCTATGCACTCTCTGAATCTTCATCCATCTTTCTAGTTTCTTTGTGTATCTGTACTTCCTCCATTTGATCAAATCAATCACCATTACACCTGAAAAATGTCGAAAACTTAGTTGTCATCATTAGTCCTGCGAAAATCTTTTGAGACTTTAGTCTTTGGCAATGTATACTTTTTTTTACACAATCGGTATATAATACATTAACATGCTTTGATAATGTAAAAGCTATATGTATTGTCAGTATAGATAAGTCAAACTCATCATTTTATATAGTGGCGTGACTCCTAGTTATATTTTAAGTAAAGTCTAAGGAGTTATTTGATGAATGGCTGTTGAAACAGGGTAAATTAGGTGGAAGTTTGGACATGTACATGTACCAGACAAGCATATATTTTATTATTGCATTTTGACAAAGTATTTGATTCATGCATAGTGGTTGAACCTTTCTTTAAGAAAGACTAACCAATGTGATCATAAACAATTATAGGAAAAAGGAAACATCATCTTACCTGTGTTGAAGTAACAAGGTTTCCGTCCATGGAATGCGCGAAAAAACTTCTTGTGAGACCAAAATTTGGGGGCAAAATAGTTGGTGAAATTAGCATGGCAGTACTGAGGTGATCCAACAGTTGTTGATCCAAGACTTGTCCTCGACAGATTCGATATGTCATCGACTAAAATGATATCGGAATCTAAGTATATGACCCTTTCGACACAGGGTTCTAACAGGTCAGCTAAGTAATTCCTTGCATAATTCAATGGATGTTCAAGAGCTTGCCTTATGCTAGAAGAAATCTTGTCCTGTACAATCCCTGGATTGAAATAGTAAATCTTGAATGACAATAAAGGGAAGATCTTTCCCAAATGGGGTTCAAGATTTATACCATGTAGTGAAATGAAATGGAAGAAGAGATTTTCAGGGCATTGAGAATGCTGAAGGATTGAATGAATTGCAGCAACCGATCCACGGAGAAATTTAGTGTCAAGGGTCATTGAGATATGGACTAAAGAAGGATTACATATCTTTGTGGTAATTGAACTTATGGGAAATGTTGTACATTTTGCTGAGTTCTTGAAATTTGGTGACTGTCTATAGTTAAACAGAGGATCATGATTTGAATTTGATGATTTTATAGCTTCTGCAGGAGGGAAAGATTGTAGAAGAGGATAAGCCAAAATGATCACAATTGAAATAGTGATCATTAATCTTGAAATTTCAATAAACCAAGTCATTTTTTCTTGTGTAGACTTGTTGAGCATCAAATTGGACTGATCCTTTTCTACTAAATTTCCCTTTGCCACCATTAAAAAGCTCTTCTATTACATCTCTTTTATTTTCTTCTTGTTGTTGAGTGCTTTTCAGATTTAATAGGAACATGAGGTGTATGGATGGACTGTGTCTTCATGAATAAATTTCTACCCCAGTTATCATGTGGAAAAGAAACTAACTTTTTGTTTTGGAGGTGGGACCCTCCCCACTGCCCTTGTGCGTTGGGGTTAAGTTACAAGTAGGGGAATTTGATCAGTGGAATCAAATAATTTTTGCTCAAATAATATATTTATATTTAATAATCAATTATATATATATTAAATTTAAAATTCATCGTCATTAAAAAATTTAAATTTTCATTTCGCCTCTAGGTCAATTCCACATTGGTGCTCTCACTGCTACTGCAATAAAAAGTCGACACTTAGAAATGTTGAACTTATGTGTAATGATTAAATTGATATTGTACTCTTGCTTCCCAATATAGATTAAAAATGATAATTTTGAATTACTTAAGGGAGACTTTATATATTTTCGAGAGAATATATTATATTGGCTTAACATATACTTCTTAATTAAGAGTCACTTAATATCAAATAACAGAGAAATATATTATTAATTCGAGAGAATTGACAAGTTTTTGGTTAGTTTGATAAAGAAAAACCAGTTATGGCATATACTAAAAGTTTATTTGAATTAGATTATACTCGTTGACGTGTCACAGTACGCATCGTAACTTGCTTAAGAGCTAAGAATGTATTATTAATCATTTTAATTTCACAATTCTATAACAATACCTTAGCTAGCTTTCAACTACTACGAAGTACTAGCAAATCAATTTCTCTTAGTTATTGGACTTTTTTAAAGTTATTTTTTAATTCTCAACTTGTTATTCTTACTGATTATGATGCTATATATCTACTTCCAGACATTAATCCTAATAAAATATTAAGACTTTTTCTTAAGCCATAAAGTCAAATTTAATGAGAGGGCTACACGAGGGAGTTGTGTTATTTACCTAATATTATGGGTTTGGTTTCAAGAATTGGTAAAGAGAAGAACTTACCTTTGTGAGAAGAAAAATGCTGTGGGATGGTGATATAAACCTAATAAATTATTTGTATAATATAATACGTAATTGACTCACAATTTATATATATTTTAATTTTGTGAGACTATAAATTACAACAACATACCCAATGAAATCCCACAAGTGAGGTTTGAAGAGAGTAAAATATGTGCAGACGTTACCTACCTCACAGAGATACAAAGATTGTTTCCGAAAGACCCTCAACTCAAATATCTCTGCTCCAAAAGCAAAAAAATACTAGATGTAGACTAACGATTAGAATAAAAAGCAATCCATAATTATAAGTACACTAAAATTACAAAAATAAACGATAGACAATAACAATATAACATATAAAGACGTGACTAATCATTATAAATAAAAAATTGATTACTGAATATCGTATTTGGTGTGCTGAATGGGCTTATGTACATACAATTTCACTTTTTTCGTATTTTTTCCCAATACCAAAATGATTAAATGAAGCCCTTTGATTAAAAGGTTCTGATTGTTTGTTCATATTTTCAAAGAAATGTATCTTGATCAAAAAGGTCCTTTGTATTCTGTAAAACTATAGATCTTTTTGTCAACTATTTTACTCCTAAATGAACCTTTGATTTTTATTATTATTATTATTATTATTTTTGAATCAGTCATTTCCGTGTTGTCTGATTCTAAAGGAATCATTTGTGTGGGTGGGTGGGGGGAAGACAACAACAAATGTGTACCAATGAATGTTTAAATTGATTTATTTTAAATGGCTTTTGATTCTTAAGTTGTCTTTTTAATTTCAAATGTGCTTTGGAACAACAAAAAGCGCTTAAAAATATTTTATTTGGACCGAAAAAGTAAAAAAACAAAACAAAAGGCAAAAGTTCAATATTTTCAACTTATGATTTTTAAATTTTAACTAGTAAATTACTTTTAAAAAGTAAATCCAAACATCAATAGTTTTAGTACTGTACTGTTCCTCCATCCAATTTTATTTGGTCCATGTTTGATTTTTTGAGATGTCCAATAATACTTGTCCGCTTTTTGAAATCAAGAGATAATTTTACACTTAATTCCTAATTTACCCTTATCATTAATTATAGTCATTTCTCTCTTATATTTTTCAAAACATCATATTTATTATATTCAAAAAGTAATTTGATAAAATTACTCCATCATTTACTGCTTCTTAATCCGCCAACACGAAGTAAAGTTGGACGATATTTAAGATATCATTCATCACTTAAAGAACATGTGGGACACAGGCCGCAGCAAAAACAAAATTTTCGTCAAGGTGTTTACACTTTTAAAATATAAATAAATAATTTTTTAAAAATATTTAACAACTAATATATATTAATATATTTATATTTAATCTATATATTAAAAAAAATATTCATTGAGTAAGGGGGACTCTCACATGTTTGATAATAAACATTGCTCCGTTAGCTCAGAGATGTTTGATGTACTTAAAAAGGCGTACAACTTTCTGTGACATCACACATAAATGTCAGTTAAACTTCATATTTATGCCCACTAATATTTGAATATGCATAAATAAAAATTTATATTTATATTAAAATTAAACAAGTAAATATACACATACATCTCACACGAAATGCCTTCTCGTACAACTTTGCACAAATTTAAATGCCTAAATATTCTTTTTAGATTGACTTTTTGCTTACAAGTTAATAAGCCAAAAGTCACACGTTAAAATTTTTAATTTCTAACTTATGACTTTTTAAGTTATTTTTATTATTTTACCTTAAAAAATAAATGCTTCTCAGAACTATTCCTACTTAAAAAGACTCTCAAGTAAAAGGCGCATTTTTATGTGTTCTTCCTTGTTTGTTCCGAACGAAACATTCGGACTTGAATCTACCTAGTACTAACATAAATCAAAAGTCGAATTACTCCTAGTAAATTATTGGAAAGCATCTTGAAAATCAAAGATAAATTTGGAATTATTAAGTCCACCAATGTCACTTGACCCCCACGCCCTCATACAACTAGACCATTGAAGAAAAAACATGGAATTGGCAACATTTGAGGATATTCAGCAACTTTGCAAGACCACCAAACTACTAAATGCAAAACTCAAAAAGTCATCATTAAATCATCAGCAACACCGTCATTATATACAGTTTCATTTTCATCCTAAAAGCTAACAAAATCAAGCCATTTCTCTAAAAGGCTCTAAAAACCACATTCTTTTCCTTTTCCTTTCAGTTAGCACACTAGGAATATTTCTTAATAACCCTAAAAAAGCTTTCACTAAAAGCTTAAAAAAAGATCTTTCTACTTTCTACTTTAGCAGTAGTATAAGCTAAAAAAAAAGTTAGGGTTTATAATACTGACTATTAGTACTGCTGATGACTTTTAGGCAAAAACAGAGCCACAAGACAGAGCCATCAATAGAACAGCAGCTCTTTCAACTTCACCAAGTTTTCTTTGATTTCTTGGTTTCTTCATTGAAGATCTCTGTCTCTGTAGTATCACCACTTCTTTCCCCAACATCATCAATTTCACCCTCAATACTTTGCTTAGCTTCCCATCTTTTCCATTTCCAATTTTACCCTTTTCACAGTAGGCCACCTCGTCACTGTCAGAAACGAGTTTCTCTTTCTTCTTCGTTAGCCCTTTGCTCAACACAATTGGGGTACTCTTTTTCTTCCTGTATTTGATCCCACAAGCATTGCACAGCGACTGCAATAAAGTAATTTACGATGCGAATTAGCAGCCGATCAACTGATTTGGATCAAAACCCAGATCAGAAAATGGAAGTAATTTAACTTACTTTAGGCCCAGAAGGACCAGATCTCCATAAGGGTGTCTTTGTAGTTTTGCAATCAGAGCATGATTTTGTGATCCCAGTTGTCTCACCACCCGATGATTCCTCCTAACAAAGAACCAAGAACAGAAAATTAACACATAATTGAAAAAGAAAAAAGAGGAGAAAATCAACAATGCTGGAAAATTGATTATGAATAGGGGTTTAATTTACCTTTTGGGTCGGATCCATGAACTTGAACGGTCAAAAAACAGAACCCAAAGTAGCAACTGAGAGAAATCTCTAAGTAAAGAACCCCAAAGAGATTAATGGAGCAAAAAAGAACTAAGTCCAGTGAAGAACTTAGAGAAAAAAGAAAAGCGAAAAAGATTTGATAAATGCTTGTGTGTTCGCAGAAACAGAGTAAAGAGTGGTGGTGAGTTGAGTGAAGTGGCTAATGTAATGATATAAAGGACGCATTGGGAAAGAAAGTGGGACTCAACCCTAATTTGTTGGTATGAAATGACTGGAATACCCTCGTATTTTGGTTTTGACGGCACAGAAGAATGCCAAATTAATGATCAATGTATACCACGTGTCCAACTGCATGCACCAGGGGGTATTCTGGTTTTAAAATGTTTATTTATAGAAAAAAAAAACTAAGATAAATACTCTATATGAGTTTTTTTTTTTTTTACGAATTTAATAATAAGTAAGAGGAAAAACAAAGATGTTGAGAAGTTATCAAATACTAGAAAGATTTGAGTGAGGAAATCACATAATATGTCTTGTCTAAATAAAATAAATCTAACCAAATACTAATCTATGTGATATTATATTTTTTCAAACGTGTGACATTATTATTTTGGATTCGATTTAAAAAGAATATCATTTATTAGAATTAAAAACAGTTGAATTTTAAAAAAATCCTTCTTCGAAAAGTGATGTCAACCACACTTTTATATATATATATATATATGAGTAATTTTAGATTAAAAATTTTAAAAATTTTATTTTTAAAAATATTTTATCAAATTAAATAATGGCATATAAAATAACATAGAAAAAGTACTAAATAAGTAACGTTCGCTTTTCGACCAAGGACCATACTAGCTAGTAAATAAACACGTTTAGTAATTGAACAATGATCAATTACGAAATTGAGGGGAAAAAATCTTCTTCAAAGTCGAATGTGGTTAAATAACACGTGATAATATGAGAAAATTATGTACTCTTTCTATAGACTTGGGCTATTCTTTCTTGAGCAAGATTTTAGATGAGAAAATTTTATTTGGAGAGTATTTTTCAATAAATAATTATTGATTTTAATTATATTCTTTATTTATGATAATATTATGATAAATTTATATTTGATTAAAAATGAATTATGTATGTAAATATATGAATTATAAATATTTTAAAATACATTATGCTTGTTTGGTAAAAAATTGAAATAATATATTATGTGTACTAAAGTCTATGATAAATATATTATCCATCAATAAAACTTGTATTGAATATGTTTTACATATAGTTCTCTATAATATATATAGTATTTTGATAAACCGTAAATATCATTAATAAACAACGATTAATACACTTATAGAGATCTAAAATCCATAGTCATTTTCTTCTTCAATTGGAGTAGAGAATTAATTACAAGATAAATTATTGAATCAGCCTATGACTTGTATGAGCTTTCTTAGATCCTCTCAAATTCTTTTCCTACATATGCAATGATTAACTCACTATTAACTGTTGTGTCTCTAGACAACTTCAAGTTCCTTCCCCTCCAGGTGTGGTAGACTATAACACTCCACATTGCTGCAGCTACTTCTTTATGAAATTGCCTCCAATACTTCCACTTGATTCTTTCTAGAACTTGTTTTACTTTACCTGTGTATATTCGAATGCTTGTCCAAGATAAAATTTTGTCTTTCACTTGTCTTACCCAATTGCAATGAGCAAAACGATGTAGTTGGGTCTCCATCACTACCTTATTGTTAAAACAATGAGGACCAAATTTAGCTTTGTATACCTTACGTGAAACCTTCCCATAGTGGGGCAGTGTAATAGCGTAGGTACATTGCTCCGAGGATGATCATTCAAACATCATTGATCAAAAAATTATATTGTTCAAATAAATTATATTATTTATATAGATTTAAAGTTGCTTTTTTGAGATAATTTTAATTATTCCTTTTCAAATGTTATTTATGTTAAAAATATCTATTTCAAAATAGTTATTAATTTCAATAATCAAAAGAGAATTTTTCAAAAACAAGAAATTCACATATATTATTGTAGATCTTAAGAGACATGCGAATAGATAAAGATTAACGAATTAATAAATGATATAGTAGTCAAACTACATTTCTAATTATTTTTTTTATATAAAATTTTATCATGACAACTAAAAATATAACAGGAGAGTACATACTAAAGTGTCCAATTCCCTTAACAAAATTTCTAAGTTTGCCGAAGGAGGTGGGATTGACGATCAATAGATATCTAACGTCAAATATAAACTTATTTAAGAATTTAAACGGAGTATATAATTTCTTATAATACATAAGTAAATTTGGCCCTGATCCTAAAATATGAAAAGTGGAAAAAAGAACAAAGAAAAGTTGTATCAGTATGGTACCAATTTTCATTGGAGTTGACGTATCTAGTATTTTCTTCACCTATTTTCCTTATTTTTTCACAACCTAATTGATTGAACTAGGATATTTCCCATTAATTAAATTAATATTAGGAAACTTTCCGTTTTCATAATCCTAATTGAACTAGTACTATTATATTTCTCTTCCTAATCCTAGTTATACTAATTCGATTTATGATTCAATTAAGGAACAAACCTGAGTTTTCCTACTTCGAATCAAATTAGTACATACTACACTTTTATATATAGAAACACACAACTTGTTCTTAATTATTTTAGCTTTGATCAATTCTCTTAACACCAGAAATAATGTTATCATTCAACATTGATTCCGACGAGTCCCACCCCTCCAACACCACCGCCATTGTCGGCATCAAGTACGACGATGGCATCATTCTTGGTTCCACTAACACAATCACACAACTCAATTCTAATGTTGTCTCGTGTTATTGTGCGCTAGAAACAGTAACCTTACTAGAAAATGCACAAAATTTTATTCTTGATCAAGAAAATACAATGGTCACGGCCGAGACTATTGGTACAATGTTGTCCGCGTTTGACACGGTCACTGATATGAAAAATATGTTACAAACTGGAGTTATTGTTGGCGGAGGGAAGAAAATATATGAGATAAGTAACGGTGGAATTGTTATGGAGAAATCCAATTTTTCCATAGGAGGATATGGAGCTAAGTATTTGAATGATTTCTTGGAAAGAGAATGGAGAAAAGAGATGAACGAAGAAGCAGCAGAGACATTAGTGTTGAAGGCATTATCTTTAAATATTTCATTGAGTGGTAATGATAGCAATGGGATACAGACTGCAAGTGTGAACTCGAAAGGTGTCATGAGAGCGTTTTTCCCTCGTAACACACTTTGAATTACGCAAGAGTTGGACTTGGATTGGGGAGAGGGCTCTGCTCGAATGCCTACGTGCACGTTTAACATCTGAATATCAACGTCAATGAAGATGACTAAATCCAAGAGGAAATTGCTCGAATGTCGATGAGGATGACTACATCCATAAGTTCTTTATTTTTCACCTTCCTTATCTAGTTTGCAACTTTTTTACCCAAATGTTTGAATGTATACATTTGTGTTTACTAGTTCTAAACCTATGTTTATTGAAAAGATTACAATGAAATAATGGCTTATAGGTGCGTCTGTATTTTATTCAAGAAATTGATTGACTTGTATTTTGCCTCTCTCATCTCTCTTCCCCTGCCGATGAGAAGAAATTCATTCAAATGCATTATGTATCAATTGCATTTAATCAAATATAGATGAGCGATTTGTATTTCATATTAATTATTAAAAAAAATATGATAATATTTATGTATCGATTATATTCGTGATACAGCAAATACAATATGCATTCATCTTTTCCGTCAAATATCTAGCTATTATTTCAGTTTGAATTTTGTATAATTCGCGTGATTTATACAAACGTTGTGCATGTTTATACAAAAGTTGTGCGAGAAGCAAATTGTATAGCAAAATATAGAATTATATAGCGAAAACAAAAACTGCGAATCGTATAGCGAATTATTCAAACTTAAACAAATGTTGCGCGAATTATTAAAATATTGCTATAACTATAATTATGAAATATAATTGCACAAACTAGAGATATGAAGTATAATTAAGATTATTTTAAATGGTCATATGCGAAATTCCTCAATAATCTAACTGGTCAGACGAGCCCAAACATCCTAGAATGGATGTCGGCCCAAATGGGGAAAAATGTTGGGTTACTATGCTCTAGGAAGGTAGGAAGCCCACAAAATAAATATAAATAAATTAGGGACAATTATAGATCATTAGATCAAAATAATTATTAAAAAAATAATCATTTGTTTTATAAATATTTAAATAAGAAAGTCACATATAAATCATGCATCGCAAGAATATGGCGACCGAAGAAGTATGGGTTAACTGGTTCGCTTATTATATCGTATTGCCCGTGCCCGTAGTTCTGTCCCGGGCCCTTTCACCTTCCACGGAACCAGAAGCATGAAAGATGAAATCCAGCATTTTAGTAAAAAATCGTTCTCCTTATTGATGTTGAACTTTATCTGCCACCAAATATTACCAAATTGATACGTGTGTGACTAATTTACAACTGCTAAATGTGATTGTTTTTAGTGAAAATGGTCAAATATAATTTTGAATTACTTAAAGTAAATCAATTTTACCGTTTATTATGTTTTTGGCTCAAAGAATATTTTTATCATTTTTTTAAAGTTCAAAATATCCTTTAACTTTCAGCAAAAATATTTCTCTTACTAATAATTACTCTAGAAATAATAAAAAATCTGCCTCATTTTAAATAGTTTTCAAAAACATATTTGATCCTTTTCCCAGTGAAGTTAATTAAGATAATGGCCACAGAATAAATAAGCATAAGCAGTTTCTTATAAGATGTGGCGGAGCAGATGGAACAGTTTTTTCTTAATATGAAATTTTTAATTCAAGTTTTAAAAATAAAAAAAAGATTAGTAGGACATGATTCTCCCAAATGAGATTATATGTAACATGAATTTGAATATAATTGAACTTGAATATGAGCACTGAACCAAATAAGAAAAAAAAAAGCCAGTTGCTTATTGTTTTTGTATAACTACTTTTATTTGTTTTTCTAATTAAAAAAGAGGAACTTCTAGTGAACTATTATGGATCACCTCTATAAAATATTGAGTAAAAGTTCAGTATGGATATATCTAACTGATTAAATTACTTATTTCTTGAAAAATAAAATTGAAAGCCGGCTTCCAGAGATAAATAGAAATCGGGGTAGGAATCTTAAAATAATTGGTCCAACCAAAATCCAACGCACTGTGTTTCTTGACATTTTAAAAAATAAACATAAAAAAGAAGATCAGATTATTCTATTTGAATTCTCTTCAGAAAATAATTAGTAATCACTTTTGTATTACAACTCAAAATGGATCTTGAATTAAGTAGATACATAGATTTTTTTCTGCATAAGGAGCTCCTCAAGTTTAGATATCAGCTAGACTTAATTAGTTGAAAATGAAAATAAATCTTTTAACATTTTCAAAAGATAATTGAATAAATCATTAACAGTACTTAATTAATCAGTTTAGTGCTTCCAAATTTACAGCTTTGGACGTACAGCAAGAACTTCAAAAGGACATGAGAGATGGAGACGTCATTACAACAACATAAAGGTTCCCGTCCATTGTGAGGTAAGGGAAGGTCGGATGTACACCCCCTGACCCCTATGTTTAAAACATAGAACGACTGTTTCCGGGGAGATGAAGACATCATTGATTACATGAATTTCAAAATTGAAGGATAAATATTATAATTGTCCACTATTTCATGTAATAGGAGATAAAAATAAATAATTTTACTAAATTATTTTTATTGAATATTAAATTAGATAAATATAAAAAATAAATATTATTTAAAAATAAAAATAATATGGATACAAAATAGTAAATTATTTATTAATTTTATAAATTAAGAATATTTTAAAATAATATAATAGACGAATAAAGGCATACGGATAATATATACAATTGAAAACGGAAACAAAATGGTACTCAGGCAACTTGGCTAAACTTAGAAAGGAAAATTTATTTATTTAAAAAGTTAATGAATAATTTATTATGATGTGTTTTTGTTAGTTTTATAATTGAATATTATTTATTTTTTAATATTTAAATGACTTGTATCTAATAAGTATAATTTGATAAAATTATTTTATTTTTTATTACTTTTTAATTTTTATATCAAGTTAATTATTGAAAATTATTATTGAATAGAAAAAGTATATTCCCTCATAATTTTGTTTTATCCATTCTAAAACAAATGTTTATTTTTTAAATTAGCAACTCTTCAATTTAACTTTCAAGTTATACTTAAGACCATAAAGTTTTTTGTTTTTTAATTGGATGTTGAATATTCATATTAAATTTATATTTGTGCACCATAACACTCATTTATAGGGATGATATTTTCAATAAGAATTTTTTATCTACTAATGCTTGAATTTGAGATCTCTTACTCCTTCCCTTAACCGTTTCAAATAGAATGATTTGCACTTTTTTAGTTTGTTTCAAAAAGAATAAAAATAATTATTTTTTTATTTTTGCAATATTTTAATTTCAACTTTTCATGTAAATGTTTAAGGCCATAAAATTAAAAAATATTTTAATATATTTGACATAATTTTAATTTGTTTTAAATGTGTCAAATTAAATTAAATTATTATTTTAAAATAGAGAAAATATGGAAAAGGGGAGAATAATCTTGATCATCTCACCATTAATGCAAATTGTAATGATGTTAATTAATTAAAGAATAATAAAAAGGAAAATGGAAATACATATACATTGCACATGATCCTTCGTAAGCCCCCTTTCACCGCACAAGAAGGAATATCTTCTTTCCATTGTTAGATATTTTATGTCTAACATGTGATTCCTATTATTATTCTTCAAGCTTACCAAATATTGTTATTTTTTATGCCTCTCAGTTTCATATTATAAAGGCACCTTACTATAAATATTTATCTCATATTATAAAAATATTTATTAAATTAAAATAAAATTAATTATTATTTTGATTTTATCCTTATCATTAATTAATGTATTAATAATTTTTTCTAACTTAATTTAATGTATATTGATATAAATGAAGAAAAAAATAATAAAATTTATTAATGTATTAATGATTTCTTAATAATCGTGTAAAATAAAAAAATATTCTTATTATATGAGACGAAAAAAGATATTATACATTATTTTTCACATAAAATTAAATAAATAAACTCAAGATAATGAAGACAAAATAGAATTTCTAGCTCAATCTCTGACACATGATGTTGTATACAGCTTGTCCAATTTTATTTTTGTACACACAACAAATCACTGTAATATTATAAAGTATATTTGCGATAAATACATATATAGAAATTGGTGCTGGACGTTATTCTATCTTTATGAAACTTAGATAGAATTCATATGGTCAACAAATATACACTTGAGTTGCAAATTTCACGTCACATCAATTTTTTGATAAGCTGTTAGTTGTGGTGGGCCTTGTGGCCACGACATATATATAAAAAACGAGCAATTTATACCTTAATAATAAGTAGCAGCACTTTCTAGCTGGGGGGCCATATAGAGAAATGAAGATTTTACCATTGTCGTTGTTTTTAATTTGACTAAAAAATCGCAAATTGATCATTATATATACGATAAATGTTCGAATTTTATTTACAACATTTGGATTCCAACTGTAAATAAAGAGAGCAAGATGCATAGAGGGAATAATTAATGTTTATTCCCCATGAAAAAAAATACAGTGGATACCATTTCATCATGACCAAATTAATGAAATAATGTGATCTTTGGAGCACTAGTCTATCCATTCCAAACCAATCAAAATGTGTGAAATAACAAATATAAAATGAAGAGAAAAGGAGAGTTTTGCTGCTTGCAAAAACTGTCGGGCCGTTTGCTTGGGTTATATTATTTTGAGATTAACATTTTAACTTATTTGATTATTAAAATGTAAATAATTTTATGTTATTTAATATTTTAAATTTATTATATCTTATACTCATATTAAATCGAAGCTACAGTAGTATAATATTCTATCACTTTTTAAAGGCAAAGAGAGGTAGAAAAAGTTTTTTCATATAAAATATGATGGTTTGGCTATGTGTCATCCCATCCTTCCCTACCACGTTACACGTCCTCTGTAATTAAATTGAACACTCACTTTTTCCTCTCTTCCTCAATCATAATGCATCCTTTCTTGTTTTTTAGTTACCAGTATTATTATTGGGAACCACTTTTCTCTTCTGATTAGACTGTTACTCGTTTGATTCCTCCAACAACAGCTTTTCCATGCATCTTCTTTTGGCCTTTTTTATTTTGATTTAAGTATTGAAAGGAGTTACATAATGAACAAAAATATTCTTTAACCATTTTCTTAAAATTTATGTTTATAATAAGTGAAATTTTATACAATAAAAAGATCATATTAATAATGTATGGGAGAAGTTAATTAAAATAAAATAAGACACACGTCCTTGGATGGATAGGATCATTAATTAAATACATTATCCTTGCTCTATTTTTTTATTTAAAAAAAATGGTCTACTTTTCTTTATCTATTTCAAAAGAATAATTTTTCTCCTTTTCTTAGTAATATTTGAATTTCAACTTTGTTTAATACCACAAGATCAAAAGACATTCTAAATCAAATGAAGTTAATTTCTTTTTAAAACAGAGGAAGTGTTATCAAAAAGAGAACTAAAAACTTGTTCAAGATATATTTTACTTCCTCTACGTGACACCTATAGATTTAATATGGTATTTTAAAAAAATAAAAAATTTTAAAACTTATGATCCACAATTATATTAAATATTTGTGTAGCTAAAAGTTATTTCATTAAGAATAAAAAATTAAAAAATAAATTATTTTTAATTTGAATTAGATGACAAATAAAAAAAAATACTACGTAAAATAAAACAGAGGAATAAATTTTATCACTCAGCATTCAGTAATAGTTGAATAAGAAAAACAAAAATGATTTTGGCAAAATATCCCCATGAGTGAGTGGTCTTAAAAAAACGAAGATAAATTTAGACAACTCAAAGGAACATTCTGTTAAACAGTGTATTACTAACCTTTTACATCATTCAGATTTTTCACCTTGTCAATGAATGCGGAATATCAAAAGACGTTATAAATACCAATCTTCTGAAATAATAATAAAATAATGTAGGTAACAGGGAAGATATTTTGGAATAGCAACAACAACAATAAAGTACTTTTAACACAATTAAGCAAAGAGACAGTTTATTACGCAATTCAACAGCAGCCAAATTTGAACAACTTGTTCCTCAAAAATCAAGAGTCTAAAATAGGTTGTGTTCTTGCCTAATCTACCCCCAAATAAACCAGTTAATTCCCTCTTCAACCCCACCACACAAATCAACACCCAAGGAGAAGAGGAAGCCTTCTCTGTATTTTGCTTAAAACTAAACTAACAGGTGCCATTGAAATTGACATGAGCATTGCTGCGTT
>JAPFFP010000001.1:29278942-29297412 GCA_026153255.1 Solanum medicagineum
AGCATTTAGGAGTGAAATCTCTTACCGCCGCCCCAACATTTTGATCCATTCTCTTCATCAAATCGTGCAGGAAATCACCCATTCCCTGCATACCATACAAATAAATCGCAGATAGACAATGATGATTGAAGGCTGAAACTCGTGAAAAAGTAATGGTATATCCTTTTAATGATGATTGAAGGCTGAAACTCTCGAAAAAGTAATGGTATATCCTTGTTCATTCTGTTAGAACGGGTGACTGATTTTTATATCAAGGATATTCAACAATTGATATATATCAAAATATCTATATTTAATCTATATATTCGAAAAATTTACCGACGAAGAATGTTCATAGGATCACCCTTTGGAGAATGTATCCCTGATAATTGGAACATTATGTTGAATTGCAATTGACAACATTCGGGAGATGGAGATGAATCCCTAATATATATATAATTTCGAATTGTAGTATCATAATCAATACAATTTTAGTAATTTTGAATTGCTAAATCACGATCAGAAGGATGTTTCACAGTTGTGGAACTAGTGAGAAACTACAGAGGCAATATAAGTAGTTATATGAATGATAAAAAGGACAGAATTACGTACTTCGTCTTCCTCAAGCATACCAAGGAAACCGGCGTCGTACATTGACCTCTTATCTTGATCGGAGAGAACTGCCAACACGAATAACGGAGAACTAACCACCGTCAAAATTCCCTTCAAAAGAAGGACATTTTTCAACAAACAAAACTAATCAAACACACGCCTTACAAAAATGAAGAATAGTAACCTGAGTAGGCCTCTTGGATTTTTTGAAATCGACGTTTCGCTTCTCCGGCCACCGACGGATCCTTCGCCCACCTATCCGGGTGCCATTTCTTCACACACCAAACACAATTCACGCGGATGTTACAATAGTAAAACATACACTTATAAAGAGTACTATATATTTGTACAAAAAAATTAATACTAGTGACGTTTTTTACCCTCAATTTCGAGTTCGATACGACGACAACAACAACATATCCCAGTGCCTCAATTTCGAGTTCGATAAACTTTAAAAATACAGAACATGTTAGAAACTATGACGTACCAGAGCTAGTTTCCTATAAGCCGAGCGAATGTCGGAGCAGGAGGCATCGTTGCGTATTCCTAGAACTGAATAATAACAAGATCCGGAGGATCCTCCTTCTCGATCCATAACCGTTTTTTGTTTTGTCTCTGAACAGAGCCAAAATCCCAAAAAAAATTGATGCGAAAACAGAAACTGTACCTAAATTGACGGGTACAGAGTACAGAAACCAAGTTATTAATTCAATTAAACCATAGGTAAATGCAGTTAAGAACCAGAGAGAAAGATTGAAGAGGGAAAAACGATGGAGGCGGAAACGGCACGTTTAACGCAGAGAAGATGATTATGTAAGGTATGTGTTAAAGGAAGGAAAGATGAAAATATCTCGCAAGAAAAAAGATTGTGATGCCCAGAAGAAGGTTCGAGAGAACTTGGACTTTCCAAACGGAGAAGATATTTTTGTGAGCAGAGTTTTGGAATTAGGCTCGACGGTTGATACAATTTACGAGGACTGCCATTCGATCCGATAAAGTCGTTGTCATTTCCGGGTCATGATGAGATGTGCCGGGTTATCTTTAAATAGAGCGGGAAAGATTATCCAACGCATTTAACGATATTCAATGCTAGATAATTTGTTTGCGCGTGCAAAGATCAATTAAATCTCTGAACATGAATATTAAAAATAATGCAAAAAGTAACTTAATTATACGAAGGAGTAATAGGTTACTCACATGTTTTAATCTCTTCAATAAATGTAACTCGATTCATTGTACGAAGTGACAAGAGTGTTGGGAGATGCTTAATTCATGAAAAATTATTTACGAAAATTTTTTTGTCGAGTTCTATGTATTTGTTGTGTGACAGTGGTACATCGGTATTGCAACTATTTCTTGGGTCATTTACTTACAAGTTACATGTATTTGTGGCTCTGAAGATAACTCTGTAACAACTTTTTTCTATAAGAGGCGGCTGATTTTATGAGGAAAAAACGTGCAATAAATGTTACAAAATGAATTTGGAATGAGTGTACATGCACAACATTAGATAGACATTTATACAAAGTAATAAATATAAAAGAGAATGCAATGTAGTGCCCGCTACAAGTTGAAGTGTGCATGGAGTAGGTTAAAACGACCATGGGTGTATGTAAACTGATTCAATTGTAAACGGGGGCATTATTTAATACATGGAAAGATGAAAGTTTCGAACTATAGAACAACAGAGGAAAGCGTATGCCTGGGTCAGTAATGGATAAATGCAGCAATAGGGAGATGTAGCAATAGAAAGAGATAGCTCTACTCACAGTTGATATTTAATTGATGAATAGTTTATAAAAAAAAGAATTTGATTTTGACATTGGCAATAGGTTTGGGTCTAGAAGGATAGAAAATATTCATAGAACTGAATTACATGTGAACACGGCCTAAATTATGAATCCAATCCAACAAATCAACAAATTTAAAAGGGTAGATTTAACAAAAATAATATTAAAGCTTGCATAAAACACTGATTGTAGAAGAGAAATCGCATACAATAAATTTAGTTGCTAATAGGATGAGCGTCAAGAAGGGCATGCTGGCACGGGCTCCTGTGTGACTATGTCTAGTACTCCCTCCGCCTCAACTTAATTGAATTTTTGAGACGTTTTTCAATGTTCAAAATATTTGAGTTGTTCAAACTTCAAAAAGAATGTTTGAAAATTTTTTCATATTTGTCCTTTTATTTATTGAAGTTTTATATTTTCTTTACGCTACATATTTATGATTTCACAAAGGATAATAGTGAAAAGTATGGTGTAAATTTTATCTTTGAATACCTTTTTTAATATATATATTACCTCAGAAATTTAGTTAATATGGGAAAAAGGGAGCAGTAAAAATAATCCATCTGAGACTTTCTACATTTTACTTGATTTTAGAAAAGTAAGCACACATTACAATGAAAACGATAGTAATATATATGCCTCTTTTTTTTTCTGGAGGTATTGCAATTAAGTTCTCTTTTACCTTTGCACTCGAGGGTCTCTCCGTTCTGCCCTAGGAAACCTTGCCCACGGAAACTTTCTGACCTGCGAGCTATTTTTGTTTCCTATATCCTTAGCAAATACATCAATGTTACTTCTTTTGTTATAATTATTACTATGCTCAGTACTGTTAAACTCTTAAATAAAAACATAAATTAAATGGTTCTTTTGTTAGGCATGGCTCCCAATCTCAAAAAGTTTATGTCCATCACTAATCTTAAAAATACTGTTTTTTGATACAAAATTGGGAATAGTGGATTACAAGATGGAAAATCGAATTTTCACCAACAAATTGCCAAGCAACTAAGCTACTAAAATTCTCGATAAGCACGTAATCACTCGATATGTTTATATCATTATATATACGCTGAAGAGTACAAAATGACAGAAAAAATGTAGAATGGGCCAGATGAGCTCCAAAGATTCAGATGACAACAATTGAAATAGCAACTCATTATTATGAGAAAGTAATTAAAACTAATAACATTACTTCCTGTACAGGCACCATTTATTACATCTGATGCAGAAAACACAAGAAAACTACTGGCACTATTTAGCAAAGAGGCAGCACTAGACTCCTCCAAGGACGATGGCATTTGCCGTAGCATAACATTTGATATTTGCTACTGTTTCCGCAAGCAAATTTATGCTACATGCACCTTCATCCTGACAAAAACCTTACTATATGTACAAATTACTCACATATATATGATGTAGTGGAATATATATATTTCAAAATACCAAAGAGTTCAAAGAATAGGCTGACATGGAGGTGAAGTTTGCTGGTTATATCACGAACAAACTTGTAAAGGCCTTTCAATCTTCAAATAGCTATTTCCGCTTAACCAATGTCTTCCATTTCAGGACAGCACGGATTGTACACCATATGGCTCTAGGATTTCCACGTCTTGTGATGTGAAAGCCAATATTAGGAGATACCGGCTGAACACTTGAACTCGTAAACAATCTATTCCCTTGCCACTCTGCTGTCTCCAACTGATAATTGTTGTTGGGAGATAGATAATCGGTCATCCCTAGTGAATCCAATGAACCACTGGAATCCCAATCATAATCACCAGGGTAGATACTGGAGCAGGGATCACCAACCAAAAAATTGCTTGCCAAGGTCGAATTATATGCTTGCATTCCATGAAAGCTTTCAGGCATGGACACTGCAGTTGGACTATCCTGTTGCGCTGTGTAGGCTAGTGGTGATGAAATTGTGGCATGATCAGAGTTGCTCTGTAACTCCGCTTGACCTGCAGAACACATTTCCTTAGTCATAAAATCATTTCTCAGGCAAAAAAAGAGGAACAACAACAAAGTTTGGTTCAAAGAGCCCTTCCAAGAGGAACTACCGCCTGGAAGGACAAGTAAGCAAATGCAGGTCTTTAAGTTGTGCTATTACTATTTAGATGGTTTAGACACTGGAAGAAGTTCAATATTAGCTTCAAATAAGCAAAAATATTTTCAAGAATACACCTTATTTATGCTCAATCAAGGGCAACCTCGGTGCACTAAAGCTCTACGCATACCGCTATGCGTAAGGTCTGGGGAAGGGCCCCACCACAAGGGTATTATACGCAGCCTTATCTTGCATTTCTGCAAGAAACTGTTTCCAAGGCTTGAACCAGTGACCTCCTGATCACATGGCAGTAACTTTACCAGGTACTCCAAGGCTTCCCTTTCAGATGTATCAAAATGTTAGGCCATACTACCTACCCCACCCTCACAACCAAAAGATTTAAAAGAAACACAAAATACAGGAATATGGAGAAATAAATTATGAAAAGAGGCATATGACTGGAGAAGAAGTTGATGGCTCGTACCTTGTTCATCTGAGTAGTTCATATTCTGTTGGCTTGAACTAAGAATATTAGAAAGGCCAATTTGCAGATTGGATGTAAGGACTGCTTGGCCAATAAAAGAATGGTCCTCAAGGGGAGCTAGACAATTCAAATTTTTATAAACATTACGCTTGAAATCTTCCACCATCCGCTGGCAGTTATAAGAATACCATCAGCTTCTTAACATTTACGTTAATAAATCAAATGAATATCTATGTGGAATGCAGAGTACAGACCTTCTGAAATACATCTAATTTGTCTATGGACTGGAAATTTTGTCCATCAAGAATTGCTCCTACAAGCTCATAGATGCAGTTGAACAGAAGCACAATACTTTCTCCGGCGTTGTATATGTACCACTCGCTGTTGTCTAACAGACAGGTGCTCACATGTTCAGTTATTTTCCCCCATATGTTGTTCCCACAAGCCAGCATCTATAATTTAGATGACACCAAAAACAAACTATATATAAATATAAATGGTTGACTTTCGGACCAAAGAAAACATTCTAAATATTATTAAGGATGATCTTACCTTACGTAAATGAGATGGGTTGGTGACAAACAGCCGTAGGAAATCTTTCACACATGATATTCCTTCCTTACCCAACCGTTTGTGTGATGCACCATCTTTAGCAATCTTTTCCAACCGCCAGATTTCATCTTCCAAAGTGGGAGGGTAATGCTTCCTATAAGCTAATCAAAGGAATAAGAAAATAAAACAATGTCAGTCCGAAATATTACATCAAAGTAATATGTGATGAGACTGGAAATCAGTTGTACTACGAGCAAATCAAAACAAAATAGATATTCAAATCCTCTTGAGGAAAGTAGAAATAATATAGGAATCCTAAACAAATGTCTACCCAACTGTCATTCTTCCGCTTCGTAGGGTGTTATTAACAGGTTAATGGAGATAACGGCAGGTAAAAAGAACTTACACTCCCCACGATGATCTCTCACAGTAAAAGGCTTGCTAACTCCTTCTCTGACCCTAAATTGACCCGAATGGTTAATCAATTTCAATCCCAACCTAAAGGTCCTGCTCTTTATCCAGCTTGAATTGTCAGTGAAGCTGATATCACCCAGATATCCCACACCATCCCTTAGCTGAATGATTAAATCTCCAGTCAATAATGGACGTTTTCCTTCTCTTTCACGAATCACTTTTTTGCTGAACTCTTCCTCACTCCAGTCTTCTAGATCGTTGGGATTAAATTCCCCATTAAGCACAACCACACCAACTTTTGCTGATGATAAGGGTCCAGATGTTATTCTCTGATTGGAACTAGCATCATATAAGAGAACTTTAATAGGCCTATTGTCCATGGATACTTTACTACCCGTGAAAAGGGAAGAAGGAAATATATCGTCAAAAAGTAACTGAATAGCCCTCGATTGAGAAGTCTCATTATCATTAAAGGAGGATCTGCAACAACCAAAAGAAATCCTTTGTAAATCATTTTACTTTAACATGAAACAATACATTCATGCCAGTACCTAGAGAATGGCAAGAAAAACAACATAATCCTCATTGTGCAAGAACTGACCTAAACGCAGATTGAAGCGTTCTCTCAATCTCTTCACGCACCTATCACCATGTAAGAAAACCACGGATGATAAACATGGAAATTCAATACAAGACAAATCAGAGTCAAAATAAACAAAACAAATTATCCCTTCTCTCTGTTGACAATAACTAATTTTAGCTTCCATATTGCAATAATTTCAAGATTACTCCAAATGGGAATTGAACAGAAATATTTCAAGCTTTTGCCTGGTGAAAGACAATTTTACTGGCACTCTGTATACCAGCAGAATTACATACGGCCTGGTACTGTCCAATAGTAATTGAACAAGCACTAGATCATTTATCACTAATATAACGATCCAATAACAATCCTCCAATTAATATCAATCAGATAAAAGGAAAGATCAACAAGATGGTATTCAATGGCAGGTTAAAATTAGGATTAAGAAAAGGTAAAGAACACTTCAAGTAACAAGCAAACTGAGAAAACCATGAAACTTATCAAGATGGAGCCAACACTTGCAGAAATGTAAATGCTACTTGATGAACAAATGTGAAGATATCTTGTCAAGGAGGTCCTGGCTTAATCTGATATTCACTAACCAAATAACATTTTCCATCAAATGAGAGAAGTTCTTTAACCTGATTTCACTAACCAAATAAATTTTTCCAAACAAAAATGGACTCATGAGGTTCCAAAATTTCACAAATGTCGTCCCTTTTCTTGCTACAAATAGAAAGATATAACATTGTATTTTTCTTGCTTAGTGAATCTTACCCAGCGTCGTATTGAAGGCTCCAGACTTAGTGCAAATTCCTGTGGAGTAGAGTAACTCCTTAGCCCTGTAAAAAGCCTGCGAAAAAAACCGCCAATCATCAAACAATGCAACACAAAATTCACAAAAAACAGCTGAAAGACAGAAACTTTAAGCAACATACGCAATAGAAGGATGTTGGCGCTTAGATTCCCGAGCTGGAAACTCAGAACTGTCATCTCTATCCTGATTGATATTCCGTTTCTGTAACATCAAAGTCCAATTTGGGAGGGATGCTGATAATTAAGTGAAATGGTCCTGCAAAATATGATAGAAGGTAACGTTCAACAGCCAAAACCTATAGTCTTATATAGTAAATAATGACGCCCCATTTAACAGGAAACAGGTAGGAAGCTTCACTGGTGTGTAGTTCTTTTAAGCATCAACACAAACACACTGTGGGTGCTATGTGGAGGTGTTTGTGTGTGTGGTTTTAAAGATTATAAAATTCAAAAATTCAAACTGAAAGACTTCTTTAAGTCAATGTCGTCTTCTGCTTTACAAGAAGTATAAAGTATTGTTGCTTTTTCTGATTAATCAAAGGTACAACTTGGAACATAGATTAAATCAATGGGGGCTTTCAAGATTCAAAGAAGAAAAATCCAAGAAAATAACCGGAATTAGTAGACAACGATGAATTACCTACCGCGTAAACTCAGAAAAGTACAAGGAAAATTCAGTTACAAGAATCTAATTACCCAAGTTTTGTGGAACTGCGGCTGTACACATAATTAATGCAACGCGTATTTGGGATTTGATTGATTAGAAAGTCACAGCGCCTAAAATGCATCTTAAAATGTTAATCAAAATTGACGGCCTCTAAAAAAAATAGAAAGAAAAATTTATGGAAATTACATAATTTTTCCTTAAAATTATATTTATTTTTTTATTTACAACTCTACCAATTTAATTATAATAATACCAATGCAAGAAGTCGTGTACTTACAGAAAAAGAAAATATGTGATTGACTGATTTAATCCAGATGAATGACACTTTGATTGATGACTACTCCTCGGCTGCCGCACCATGCGACACTTTCCCATGTATTGTATCAATATTTTTTAATTTTTGTTGAAGAAAAAGAATTAGTAAAGTTGGATTTTAACACATTATATAAATTTTTATTTTTTTTCTCTCCAATTCGTTAACCTTCATCCAAAATCCTTCACATTCTAGTTGTAAAATTCTTATCCAAGAAAAATGTTTTGATCAAAGTTCTTGGCCACAGTGATCAGAACTAAAGGTTAGTTTAACGTTTTCAAATATGTTTTTTCGATTTGTTTGGATGGTTTGTTATGTCTAATTCTTTTTTCAACTTTTTTTTCATGTTTATGTAGTTTCTTGTACAAGAGTAAAGAAATAAGAATCATGGAAACTACACCTACTAGAAAGAGTTCAAGATTTCGAAGTAAGGAGAGTAGTTATTCTTGTTGTTCTAGACCCTCTTTTGATTTAAATACATATACCCCATCACCAGCCAAAAATGATGATGGGTTGGTTGCTAATCGAGATAAGGATGATCGTAAGGGCAAGAAGCGTATGAATGAAAGCGATTTAGCACATGATAGTGATCTTGAGGACGAAATACCGCTTTCAGAGAGACACAAGATTAATAAAGGTCCAAATTCATCTAACACAGTCAAACCAAAGGTATTTTGTGCAAAAAAAATTTCATTTTCTTGCATGTATGAATGCAGTAATTTTTATGAAAATTACATTATTTTATAGAAGTCGACTGGTAACAACGTTAAGAATGCACGCGCTTCCCCAAAAAAGAATAATGTCAATGGAAGAGGCAAGAAATCCCAAGTTGAACCAAAGGTATATTATTCTTTTTGGGTGTGTTTATGTTTGGTTGATTGTTTTTTGGGTGTTGACAGTTTACATACTTCTTTTTTCTTCCTCTAGTATACAATTAAATTCACCTTGTTATAACCAATTTTATAATCAGAAAATTCCAGTAAGTTCTTTAGATGGAGGGATCCTGAGGAAATTGATATGCGATCAAAGTTTGACATTCCAAGATTGACGAATAGAATTAAAGAATTAGAAGAAATATTAGCATTTTATGAAAGTAAAGAAAAGTAGATGAAATTGGTGGAGAAAAAGGATGATCAAGTATGTCATAATAAGCAAATAAAGGAGGCGAAAAAGAAGGAATGTTGTATCTTGAATTTGAAGCTCATAATGTTGATTTTCGTGGTGTTTTTTCTGATTCTAAGTATTAACAAGAATGTAAAGAATGAAAAATGTAGTTGTATGCACTTCAATTGCCATGACTATTCTTTTTGGTTATGTAAGGCGCTATTCAGTCAAGAATGTTGTATTTTCGTAAAATTTTTATTATTTTCTACGATGGTGCCTTTTTATGGTGGACTTTTTTATGTTTTTATTAGTTGTCGAAATTCTTAATACTTTTATTTTTCTTTGGTAAAAAGATTGTTGTAATTGGTATAACAGTTGGTGGCTGGCTAATTTTTTTGTTAAAGTGGATCATAGCTACCTCTTTTTAATGGTAATCTCATTGGGTTTAAACATGGTGATTGTACTGTATATTATATGGTACTCTTCTTAGTTGATAATGCTTTTATTTTTTCCGTGAAAAGATTGGTGTGTTTGCGAGTTTCATTATCGATGCATAATTATTCCTTTACAGAGGTTACCTTTTCTGGTATTAGTATTGGTGAACTTTTGTTGGTATGGTTGATTAGCTATGATATAAAAACACAATGTTCAGAATGCTTAATATCATTTTGCATCTAGTAGGCAGTTTAGTTCTGAAGCCTACCTTTTTTTGATATAACAGTTGGTGGCTGGGTTAAATTTTTTTTAATGTTGTTGATAGTTTTTCCATTGAATGGTATTCTTTTTAGTATTCATCACGGTGATTCTTTCGTATACTATATGGTACTCTCATTAGTTGGTGTTTTTTTCCTCAAAAAAATAGAAATAAACCAGCAACTCAAACAAGGTTGAAACTAATTAAATAGAAATTGAAATTATCATAAATCTTTAATATTTACAACAAATTTTAAAAATTATTTTTCTACTATTACATATTGGTTACGTCTCATTTTCCATCATATTGTATCAAAATCGACACAAATTTATCGTTAGCCATGAATTTTATCTAGACGATCACCTTCCTTATACTCCCTAGTTTTTTTATCTCACTAATACTCTCAATGTGTGAGTCAAGGTATTTATATATAAATAATTTTTGCTAACTACACTTCACTTTTTTCCCTTGCTATCAATTTTTTCAACAAGGAGTTCATTTCTTTACATGCATGCCAAAAAAAGGTTATCAATGTGCAGTCAGATCAATTAAATTCATTTGATAACTTTTGATACGAGAAAAGTCTTGTTAAATTTTAAAAAAAAAAATTAGAAAGAAAGTACATTCTACTAATAGGTAAGGATGACTAATCTAACAAATAGTCATTATTTTTGGTCTTAATAATGATGACCACCATTAGTACAATACTCAAGAAACATTTTTATATTACTTATACTATTGAGGAACATGGCTAGCTGCCATTTTTTATTTTTTTTCGCCCTTTCCAATCCAATCACATCATATTCGCATTATCATTAATCACTATATATCATACTCTCTTTCCTAGTTTTGTAATAAAAGTTATTATATTAGTGTAAATAACAAAATGTTGGTATGGGCCCTGTAATTTCACATAATATTTTGTAGTTTTATTTTTCACCCTATAGAAATCATGACAATTAAAATAGGATGCGGGGAGTATTTGGAACAACAATTGTAATAAGGTATGGGCAATTAATATAGGATAAAGAGCGTACTAATTATTATCTTGAGAAAGTGAGGGTATCTCGAATATTTTAAATCATAGTATTGATTTATAATCAAGTAATTTAATAGGATAAAAATATATTTAAAAATGCATATATATGTTCTTTTAGTTGAATTTTTTCATTCCTCATAACTTTGATGAACGAGTCAATTGAGCGCACCTTGACATTCTGCGAGATACTTATAATCTCCTACCAACGATCCATCTATTTTATTAATCACTAAGTCAACTAAGTCACACGCTTGACCATTGAGGCACACCCTTGCGTTGAATGACTTTTAATTGAATGTTAATATATATCTCTTATATTTTCTTAACTGATTATACGTTTTTTATATAATCAACCTATTTTACGGAGGTTAGGTCAAAATTACATCAATTTTAAAATGGATTTGGTGCTTTAAAATTTTTAAAAAGTATTAATTTTAACTTTTAATTTTTTTAAAAAAAATTATTTAAAGTTATCATGCCATTAAACAGATATCAAAAACCATATTACAAGCTTGAATGACTAAAAATTCAATTGACTAAATGGAGTTAGATGACCAAGCTAACTAGGCAAATTGAGTGATTCTGATGGCTAGTTATTACAAATTGACTACACCTTCAACTCACATATCCGCAACCATGGACATATGTCATATTTTAGCTAGAAATTTATGTAATTCTACCAAATCAAAAGTAATAAATGAATTGAAGATGAATTTGACCCTTTTCAAATTCATTCATCAAACATCATGATCACATATATACATTAAAATAAAAATCAACCATACATTAGAACACTCATGATCATACATTATTAATTATGTATATTAGGCAAGTCCTTCTAATTTTAAACTAAAACAACATCTTTTCGTAGATTTTCTGATTGAAAAGTCAGATGAAACCAACAGCGTTTGGTAGCAAGGACAACCAACCAGCCTGAAAGAGACTAACAAAATTGAACTCAAACCAAAAAGTCATTGATATAAAGTATAATAATAAAATCAAGATTTTCCACTCTAGCCGTGGGGTGGGGGGATAAAAATGTACTTAGTACTTAATTATTACTATTTCCGTTCCATTTTAATTGAATTTTGTGAGTTCATGCACACATATTAAGAAAAACATTCAAAAATAAATTTTTAACCATACTTTTCACTATTACCCTTTGTGGAGTCACAGTGTAATTCTTTTCCTACAAAATATAAAATTTCAATAAATGAAAGGAGAAATATGAAAAAGTTTCAAACATTTATCTTGAACTTGTAACGATTCAAATATTTTGAACCTTGAAAAAAGTCTCAAAAATTCAATTACTTTGAGACAGAGGGAGTAAATAATACACATGAAAACTAACACCAATGACAAAACCGAAGATTGATTGGGAGATTTTGTTTTCTGTTATCTCGACAAAAACATGTTCAGTATAACTCATAAATAGATTGAAAATGATAAAATGTTTGCAAACTTTATTTTGTAGTTTACGAAATAAAAATTAAATATTGTTTCTAATATACCTTTAGCTTAAAATAAAAATATTTCCAAATTGTTTGAAATAGAGAATACAAAAATAAGAATAATAATAACAACCACATAATATGAAATAAGAGTGACACATAATACAACAGATGGAATTATAATGCTTACCAAATAATGTAATAATAATAATAATAAAAAAAAAGGTGATAATCAAAATCGAGGAAACAATGCTAAATGCTAATATAACTAGTAAGAAAGAAGATTTAAGTACAATATAAGCTATTAATCCTATCTTGCGGGAAATTAAAGTGAGAGCATTCAACTATCAAATTAATCTTTTATCCTAATTTTTAATTTTTAATTTTTTCTATCTAAAATCATAATTCATGTCCTTGCGATTCACCTCATTAGTCATTATATCTATAAATTAATATGTGATACAATCCAAGATTCGATTATTTTTTTTTCAATTAAAAGCCAAATGTATCAGCATCGGTGTTGACACGACTACACATACGCCCAAAGGTCAGTGAAAGGAACTTTGTTATTGTTTAATTGTTGAAACTAGACAATAAAACCTAACGGAAAAAGACATATACCCTCTTATTTTTGTATTTTTTTAATTAATGAGTAAACTTTTTTGCCAAGGTACTAAATTTTTTCTTGGAAATTCAAGGTTTTGGATATTCTTCGAAGTTGTATACTTTTCTCTTGTCTTGACTTCTTGTCTGTGTAGAAATGTTAACATTGTTTTCTCGTATTTGTCTCATGCAGAAATGTGTCTAAGCATGACAAAAATTTTCTTTTTATAAGATTTTGGTAATTCTTCTTCCTTTGAGCTAATTTTTAGGATGAGAGTTAGATCCAAAATATAATTTAAAATGGTATTAGAGCATAACTCATTTGTTCACGTACCGGATGCTAAGCACTGGGCGTAAGGTTAGGGAATGAAAAAAATTCTATTGGTTAATGAGATAGGTGTCCTTATACGACTTGGACAACCCTCCTCTCTTTGAGCTAATTTTTAGGGATGAGAGTTACACCAAGACCTAATTTTATAATATGGACGTAACCGCGTATATTATAACTTATATAGTTAAATGATAAAATTATGTCCCTAATTTTATAACTTAGCAATAAAATTATGATAAGGCGTCTTTGGATACAAGCTATTTAATGACAAATTAGTGATATATTTCAGAGTCTAATTTGTTGTGAGTGGAATAAAAACTGAGGGAACAACATATAATAAATAATTACATTTACTACAATCTATTATTTCAGAGGAAAAAGACATAACCTGTTTTTTGTTAATGAAATAAATTATATTTTGCAACTTCTGAGGAGTTTCTTAAAAATCCATCATGTCGGTGAGAAAAGTCTGCTTTATTTCTCCTTTTCTTCTTATACTTTTTGACTATTTGGTGCATGTCAGTATAGATATTTTTGCAGAAAGTGTGTGTTGAGAAAATACGTTCATTAAAAAAATAAAATTGCAGAAAGTGTGTGTTGAGAAAATATCGTTCATTAAAAAATACTAATAATGTCTTTATCTTGGAAAAGGGTGTTACTTTTATTAAAAATAATTAGAACATTAAATTCAACTCGCACACCATAAATTCATTCAATACACGAAATATTATAGGATAATTTAGCTTTAGCCTAATAAGAGTATTAAACGTTTATGAAATAATATTGTAAGTGACTTGGTGATTTATTTTTTTTTAAAAAAAAAGCACTTGCTTTCTTTTCCACTAAAATCGATTTGAAAATGAAGTTGAATTTTCTTAATATTTATAAGTTGTTAAAATTATTTAAAAAACTTCAATTCTTATCTAATTTTAACAATTAAACAAATCATAATTAAATAAGAAGTCGAAATATTCTAAAGATAAATCACATACCTTTATATTCCATCTTATTACACACTCTTAAATAGACATAATTTTATAAAGATTCACTAATCGATAATTAATTATTTTTAATATAATTTTTCACATAATATGAATAATCTTTTCACATAAAATATGACTTTTTAAAATAAAATTAAAATAATGAATCTTCTTTTTACAAAATATAATCATGTTGTTCAATATTGCATGATTCCAAACTTTGCAAACTTACCAGAAAAAAAAAATAATACAAGTTGTGGGAATTGCCACAACACAAATATTTTTCTTTGTAGTTGAATTATGTTTTTCCAGTCATAAACAACTAAATTAAAAAAAAAATGATTGGCCAATTGTCAGAAGAAATGACTTATTATCGAAAGTCAATCGTTTTGTCCCTTCTAATTTTTCCACAAGTAGATCATCCATTTTAAAAATTTTACTTAAAAAATAACCTTTTTTAATCCCGAACTCGTACAATAATGGTTGACTAACCAATTTGTACTAAAACAAACAGTGTATTAGCCAATATGAAGGAAGGTTTATACTCTTTTCGTTTCTTTTTACGTGACACTCTTTAATTTGACATGATACTTAAACAAAAAAAATTAAAACTTGTGATTTAAAATTATTTTTAAATATTTATATAACTAAAAATCATTTCATTAAATGTGTCCCATAAAATGAGATAAAGGGAGTACGTGCGAAATAGTGTTTTTTTTTCGTTTGTTCTTTTCCATTTGCTACTAAATTTGATTGTAGCTATAATTTGGTAAATTAGTATTTAGAGATATTTTTTTGTTTGAGAATACCTAGAAAAGATAAAAGATTTGTGTGTGTATCTATTTCAATTTAAAGATGATATTTTTGAAGAGCAATCGTATAATTTTTTGTGAAAAGTTTATATTTGGTTTGTTTTTAATTAACTAGAGGTCTCGGGAGTCGAGTTGGAGTTCTAGATATGAAAAAATTCTTCATATGAATTCTACGTGATATGAATTTTGATTAGTAGCTCCAATATGAATATCGAATATCAAATAAAAAATTAAAAAAAAAATAAAATCAAGTTCAAGTCCATATCAAGTTCATCAAATCCATAAATCAAGATCAAGACCTCAAGATTCAAGATCAAGTCCCAAAGCCCTTGAACTTGATATAAACTTATGAAACTTGAGATTAATTTTGAATCGTGAGGTCTTGATTTTGATTTATGGATTTGATGAACTTGATATAAACTTGTTCTTGAACTTGATCTTGACTTATACTCGAATTCAAGAGTCTTTGAGCTTGTTCTTGAATCTTGAATTTGTTCTTGAACTTTGAATTCATTCATGATTTGATCTTGAATCCAAGGCTTTTAACTCTGTTCTTGAACTTGAATATTTGAATTCTTGAACTTGTAGAGAAATTTGTGACGTACTTGAATATTTAAATTCTTGAACTTGTAGAGAAATTTGTGGTGTTTGATCCACGAGTTATCTCTAACTTTTTGTATTCTGAATTATGAGGACTCTTATATATAGTTTTAAAATGGATCAGTTATAATGGAATCACGCTTTCTGACTAATCAAATTTAAAGTGACATGGCGCAAGAGAAGTGATAGGAATAGGCTTCCTTTCAAGTGATATGACAATATTTAATTGGTCAAAACACGTCATTTATACATAAGACACGTTTTCATTGGCCTTTGATTGAGATAGGAATGTCATGTTATTTTGACACATGGCATGATCCTATTGACTTTTTGTTTCACTTGCCATGCCATGTCATCTCTTGGTATCAAGTGGGCCTCTAGGATGAGATGATATTAAGCCTAACAAAGTGGGTCATACTTTGTAGTCCAAATAAATGAATTTGAGCTTTTTAATTAAATTCACATATTATTGAATTTAAATAATTAACCTAACTATATTAATTCACATTATTCATTTGGACCAATCTATTTTGAATTTAATATAATTTAAATCATTTTATAAAATTTAATTTAATAAATTTTATATAATTACACAAGGTACTACTAATACACCAAATTAATGCATGCTTAGTTTTGTTAATACACGACCTCTAATATTTTAAGATATATCTTTTTTTAGTTTTATTAGAATAAAAACTAGTATATGTACCTCCGTGTTGCGCAGTTAATTAATGAATGTGATCATAAATATTGATTTATTGACAAATTAAAAATAAAAATTATTTTAAAATAATATTATAAAATTTATTTGAGAGAATATAACATTTAGCAACTTGACATGCTATAATAGAAGATTTTTGCAAATTTATATCCTAATCAATTTTTAATAACTCATTGAATTGATAAAGATGTATAAGAAAAATAATACTACAATATTTATTTTTATATGATCATTCAATAACATGTATTTTTTTGAGATCATAAATAAATAAACTACTTACAATGTCAATCTGTTGTAAGATTTACAATGTGAAAATAAAACTCCAAAATTAAAACAAATAATCAAAGTGAAGTAAATAATTATATTCATGAAAGTCGATAAAATAGTGAAGCAAAAAGATGTATGTATAATATAAAAAGGTATTTTAAATTTGAAAACTCCTATAATAATTAGGATAAGTGAGATAAAATAGAAGAAGTTGTACCCACAATTCTAAAAGGCATCTTAAATTTGAAAACTACTACAATAGTTAGAATAAGTGAAATAAAAGTTATACCCACTTTTAAAACGGCAAATAATTAGTAAAAGCAATTTATTTAAAAATATGATGTAAAAGGAGTTGTGAACTACAAATGGACTTATTACAATTTTAAATTAAAAAAAACTAACTGAAGAAATGTGCGTTTTTATTTTTTTTGCTATAACTAAGGAGAAGTTAGGGAAAAATAGTTAAATAATTAGTATAAAAAATATGATAATTTCGGAAAAAAAAGGAATAACACGTATTTTCATATATAATATATATTTATTTTAAAAAATGAAAAATTAAAATTCTTAAGTTGTCTTTTAAAAATATAATTTTTTTTAAGGAAAAACACATGTTTCTCCTATTAAAATATTATTTATCATATTATGAAGACTTGTCATTTTAACAATTTATGCATTTTTGATTGACAATACCAATACTGCTACTAAATTTCAAATTTGAATTTAAAAAAAATGATAAAAAGTTAAATTAATATTAAAAATCAAATATAAATATATTTAAAAAAGCTAAAAATTCAAGACCCCTCCGTTGTCTTTTAAAACTGTAACTTCTTTTGTTTTTTTAGGGAAAATGCACACGTTTTTTTGTAAAAAACTCTATGTTGTTTTTAAAAATTGTAACTCTTTCAATGCAGTAACTTTTTTTTAAAAAAAATAATATACTTAGTAGTTAATAAATTGAATTTTTAATTTTTAATATTTTTATATTTACAAAAAATTTGTGTTCTGATATGTTTAATCATTTTAAAATATTTAATAAATTTTTTTCTATAGGTTGACATTTGTTATTATTTATTTTACTTATTGACATGTGTCTTTCTTTAATAAAAAATTAACATAATTCTATTTAATTAGTTTATATTTTAAAATTTAAAAATAGATATTAATTGTGGTACTGGTAGATGGCACTTTTACCTCTTCTATTATATATATATACAGAGAGAAAATTATTATGATAATTTATCATATTATTTATTTGAGTATATTAAATATAGTTATTTTAATAAACTTATGATTGCACTATTGCTTTTTATAAAACGTACTTTAGCTCTTTTAAATATGAAATCAAAGATGATAAAATGTTTTCATATTGACACTTATACCAACTTAATAAATAAATGTAATATGTCTTCGCATATAATTTTATCATTACATATTTTTATCTTAGTTTATAACAAAATTATGATAAATTTGCATGATTTAATATCAATAATTTAATCGCGTAATTATAAAATAATAATTTATTTTTTATATTTTAAAATTGCATTATTCACTATTTAAAACTATCAAATTGTTAATATTGATTTTTATAATTCATTAATTGGCATATTTGAA
>JAPFFP010000001.1:29297512-29322666 GCA_026153255.1 Solanum medicagineum
CTTCTCTTATTATATATAAAAAATAAAGGGATATTAGTATTATTATTATTATTATTATTATTATTATTATCACCTCTCCTATAAATACTCTTAAATAAAAACAACTTCCTTAAATAAAGGAGTTTAAGTTTAATTTTTTTTCTTCCTAATATTTAGGAAGACCCACGTACTATTCTTTTAAATTGAATTCATTTTTAAAATTGAATATGTAGAAATCACTACTGTTTATAAATTGTCACAATTTGAATTTATTTTTTTTTAAAATTCTAAATAATTATATATAAAAATCCAAAAAAAAAATATAGATTATGATTAATTAAAATTTAATCAATGAAGTCAAAGAAATTAATTTAAAATGCACTGAAATTTGATAATATATAGATAGATTTTTCTTCTTGGAATACACTGAAGTTTGATAATATATAGATAGATTTTTCTCAATGCAGTAATTTTTTTTTTAAAAAATATATTTAGTATTTAATATGATATTTAATTATAATTTTACATACATTTAAAATTAATTTCTGTAATTAAAACAAATAATTGCAATTTTCATGAAATTTTATTTTTAAAAAAACTGATTTTATTATGACACTGACACATATGCGCTTTCACTTCTCCTGTTATATATATATAAATATGGATATAGATTAACAATTTTTTAATATCAGTTACAACTATTAAATTAGTATAATTCAATTTAATTTAGAAAATTACTATTAACAATCTTGCCAAAAAATAAAATGAACGGAGAATGTACTAAACCCTGGAGCGACGGAGGGAAAGAGAGTGAAGAACTGTACGCACAACTGCTCCTGCGGCCGGGAAGAAGTGAACAACGGCGTCGTTCCATCTTATGTGATACATATAAGGTAGGATTAAGGGGAAAAGATAGTAGATAAAGATGTTTCTGCCAAACATGTTCGAATCTCGAAAACTCAATTTCTCGAGATTCTTTCAACTGCTTATGATTTTGTTGAAATTGAAGACTTAAATTTGTTTGAATCGATTGCGAATTGGCTGGAGATGTGAATTGAAATGCAGTGGCTCGTAAATCCTTTAATTGTTTTGTAGCACCAGATTTTAGTGATTTAGAATTCGTGTTACTGTAGGACGTTTGATTTTGTGCATAGTGCGGATTAATGTTGAGATAATGCTAAATTTCGGTGAAATTGCCCAAAAGTAATGGTTCTCAGCGATGTTTTTTACTTGAATTTCCTAATGTATTGTAGATTTAGGGTACAAATTGGTAGAACATGGTTTGACCTTTCATTTTTCTTCTCTTTCATTCCATTCCTCTTCATTGCACCTTTGCCTGCCTTTTTTTTCCCCTCAATTTTTGGATAGTTTATGTCATTCAATTGAATTGAAAGAAAGTTTCAAAATTTCAGATTTACACCGCCATTGTTTTTATTCCGTGGCTGTATCTGTAGAGTGAAAGAGAAATCACGGTAAAGAGACAGAACTTTGTTTCTTGCTTGGTTTCTTCTTTCTTTTACAGCAGAGTACTCAATGAAACAGTGCAATTTTCGTATTTACAATAATTTTGTTTGCAGCGGAGATTGCTACTGAAGCATTACTGAGACGAACTACAGAAAGGCTGGTGAGGGTGTAGGTTCTTTTTCTGCTAGTTGGTTAAACAAGAATTCATCAATGTGATTTGCTTTTTATATGTATGTTTCTTAAATGAATGTTGGGATTTTGTTTTTTTTTTCTTTTGAGAAAAGTTGTTCTCTTTTTGTTGGATTTGTTAATGGTTCACTGAAGTGTATAGGGAGATTTTCATTAGAACTGTTTCATTGATTGATTTGTGTATAAAATTATTCAGCTCTGCTTCAGTGCTTGATAAGTATTGGCGAATCCCATGTTATGATTATTTATGTGCTGACGAGTTTTACCTGATAGATGTTGTTAAATCATAGTTTAATTCTTGGTATTCTTTTATCCCAGTTTTTGATCCTAAAACTGTTAACAGTAGTCTACCCAGTGTAATCCCACCAAGTGGGATTTGGGTACCGTAGAGTGTGCACAAACTTTACCTCGACCTTGAAGGTTTAGAGGCTGTTTCCAGTAGGCTCTTGGCTCAAGGATAAAAAAATAGTCCATAGCAGTAGAAAAAGAAACAATGAAAATGACGAATTCATTGCAAAATACTAAAGTCAACCTGACAAATCATCTCAAACAATAATTCACAACAAGATAATACGATAATCGAAGTACAAAAAGCAATAGAATAATAACCAAATGAAAATGAAAATGAAACTGCAAGAGTAATGCTAAGTTTGAAATTAGTTTGTGTGAAACAGATATCATTTTCTTTCATTCTGATTTATTGTTGAAATGATAACATTTTAGACTTTCATAAAAGGTAGTGCACGGAATATTTAAGTTAATGGTATGACGTAGGGGAAAATTTTTGAGCAGAACTGGGTAAGAACTGTAGGATTTGGTATTGGATTCACTATGTGGGAACTGGGAAGTATCTGGATTATTTTGGGGGGCAAGTCCATTTTCTGTTAGTTTTGTTGTTTTATTCTCAATATTTCCTCTCATTCCGTTTTAGTAGGTTACAGTTGACTATCTAGTATTTTAGTTATCCAAATATCAAAAGACAAAAAGACAAAGCTTTTGTAGTAACCAATGATAAGGAGATGGAAAAACCTTCTGGCGGGATGTGCTGAGGAGCGCGAGGAATACCTTCTCGGATGCCAAAAGATGTGTTTCACCATAAATATGTGGACTGCAGAGGGATGAGGGGTTTCGTTAGTAATGTAGATACTTTTAATATGCTTTCTTTCTATTAGATTGATTAATATGCATTCAATGGTTATGTGAAAGTGACCTATTAACTTATCTTATCATTTAATTTTGATCATCTTTAGTGAGGGTATTTCTCTACCTGTAAAGGTTGAATGCTGTCAGATCTAGTAGAGGGGCAAAGTGGGAAAAGTTTTACCTGAACCTAGTGCTCTTTAATAGGGAGGGCTTCCCTCCATGGATATAATGTTCCTAATGACATATGAGGATGCAGACTGTAGAAGATACTTGCTCAATTCTGTAGTTCTGATGTCTCAGATTTCTATGTCAAATGTCTTAGATGTCACAGATGCCATCTGGTTCCTTTTCAAATCTTTTTTTACCTAAAATTATGTCTTCCCTTGAGGTTGAGATTTTAAATTTGTAATGATTTTATGCGTCTTTTTACTTAAAGCAGGTCGTCCTCTTGTGCTGAGAGGGACTTGGAAGACCCAACATTTTCATTTAAAAGGCCCTAGTCTGAGACCAACATGCAAGCAGCGTCTCATTCTTATCCTCTTCTTCACTTTCCTGGAAGGTCTCTCTCTCTTTCTCTCTCTGCCTCTTGGGTTTGCATTTGTATATTTAGATGTGCAATATTGTGTATATAGATGCATAAAATGCCTACTTGATGCATTTATGTTCAACTTTTCATTTACCCTGCACAATTTCTGATGTGGATTTTCTAAAAAATACTGAGTCTCCTAGATTATCTCACATTAGTTTTGTATGGATTGCAGAAGCAGGTATAATATAGGGAGTAATCATGCAAGAGTAAATTTTTTGAGCTTGAATTGGCGTCCCCAGAAATTAGACTTTAATCAAGGAGTTCAGATTCAGAAGTTCCTAAAATCTTCCAAACCGAAAAGGTTCTATGTGATTCCTAACTCTAATGATGGTTATCTAAGTCTCTCTGTTCCTGAAGAGGACACAACTGCATCTAACAAGGACACATCTACAGTGGAAGAATGGGAAAATGGAGGAGAAACGTTTTTGAGCAAGTGGTCACCTCCCAGGTACTTATGGAGGGGATTGTCAGTTCTTATCTTGGCGGGGCAGGTTATTATTAGGATCATAAAGGGTAAAATCCACTGGAGGAATACTCTTCAACAGTTGGAAAGAGTTGGACCTAAATCAGTTGGTGTCTGTTTGTTAACTGCAGCTTTTGTTGGCATGGCCTTCACTATCCAATTTGTTAGAGAATTCACTAGATTAGGGTTAAATAGATCTGTTGGTGGGGTGTTGGCCCTTGCCTTTTCAAGAGAACTAAGTCCAGTTGTCACATCAATTGTAGTTGCTGGCCGTATTGGTAGTGCATATGCTGCGGAACTGGGTACCATGCAGGTATCGGAGCAGACAGACACATTAAGAGTTCTCGGTGCAAATCCTGTTGATTATTTGGTGACACCAAGAGTGATTGCTTCCTGCATCGCCCTACCCTTTTTGACCCTAATGTGCTTTACTGTTGGAATGGCATCCAGCGCCCTTTTATCTGACAGCGTTTATGGAATTAGCATAAACATAATCTTGGATTCTGCTCAGAGAGCTCTCAAGTCATGGGACCTTATCAGTGCGATGATTAAGTCACAGGTGTTTGGTGCTATTATATCCATCATAAGCTGTGCTTGGGGAGTCACCACACTGGGAGGTGCCAAAGGGGTCGGAGAGTCTACGACTTCAGCAGTAGTTTTATCTCTTGTTGGCATATTCATAGCTGACTTTGCTCTCTCATATTGCTTCTTCCAGGGTGCTGGTGATTCCCTGAAGAACTGTGTGTGACATTTCTTATGCTTTCCATTTATTGAAGTTTTACAATATGTTAAAAGTAGTAGTCATGTGATATTATTGTTTCGAGAATCTTTTTCCATCAAAGTGGAAGATGTTAAAAGTGTATACCTATGGCAATGTACTCGTCTAGGCCGATCGAACTTTACAAGGGAACTTCTATTATTAGGAATCAAAACCAAGAGTGCTAATTCTAAATCAAGTAGGATTTGGTACCTGTTAAATGTTCCCTAATTTGTTTATGTTTAAAATTTGTAATCTAAGCCAGACAGAAGTTGGTTTCCTAATTTTTAGTTAGAGCAAGTTCTGCATTGCCATAACATTTTGTTTGGATTGTTGCGATGTATTATTTTATAATATTATATAATATTATATAGTATTATATCATATTATATTATTTTAATAAACATAATATTTGAATATATTGTACTCATTTCCTTTTTGGTTTCTTTATCAAAAACTCGTTAGGGAAAGTAAAGGCAATCCTAATATTTTTTCCCAGAAAAGCAAAGAACGAGCAATTAACAATCGGCATACATCAGTGGTCACCGGGATAGATGTCGGTCAATCTCCCAGTTCCTCTCAACACAGCCTCAATTTCCGCCAGGAATGCCACCACTGAGAACCTCTTCGCCGCCGTAGACATCGGCACTAACTCCTTCAAACTCCTCATAGTTCGCGCCGACCCTTGCACCGGCCGTTTCCTCAGCGTTGATCGGTTCAAGGAAAGAGTCCTCCTCGGCCTTGATACTACCACCACCACTACCTCCGCCACTATCTCCAACGCCTCTCTTCTACGCGCCACCACGGCACTTCGTAAGTTCCAGAAGCTTCTCCAGTCCCATCGAGTTCCTTCCTCTCATTCTCGCCTCGTAGCTACTTCTGCTGTTCGAGAAGCTTCCAATCAATCACAATTCCTTCAAACGATTGATGAAACCCTTGGCCTAAAAGTTGATGTACTCTCCGGTCTCGAAGAAGCCCGCCTTATATACCAAGGCATACTTCAATTTCATCCTGTTCATGATCGTACAGTTCTCACAATAGACATAGGAGGTGGCTCTACAGAGTTCGTAATTGGCAAAGAGGGCCAGATTTTGTTCTCCATTTCACTAGCATTGGGACATGTCACTCTAACTCGACAATTTCCAGAAGTTACAGAAATGCGGGAACATATTAAGGTTGTAATCCGTGCCTCGGGCTTAAATGAGAAGGTTAAGCATTATGATATTGATAAAGTGATCGGTTCATCAGGGACTATTAGGAATATTGAAAAGGCAATTTTCCGTGGCTATGCAAGTAATATGGAGGGAAGTGTGGGCATATCTGAGGAAAGTAGGAGGGATTGGAGTTTTACAATGGAGGAATTGAAGGGCTTAGTGGAGAAGTTGAGTGAGGAAGAGAGAAGAGATGGGGGGAAGATTCGAACGCAGGGCTTTTTCAAGAAGAGGTCTGAGTTTATTGTGGCAGGGGCAGTTTTATTGGAGGAAATATTTGAGGAGCTTAAGATTGAGCAGATGGAGGTTTCTGGGTATGCATTAGGAGAGGGTGTGATTGCAGAGAAGTTAGGAGAGATTTTTGATAATTATGATCTGAGGGCGAACGCAAGGTGGAGGTCTATAGCGAGGCTTGCGACAAGGTTTAATAACAAGCAGCGCATGAAATCTGCTGCATTATGCTTTAGTGTTGCGAAGGTATTTGATAATTCGAAATGGGAAATAATAAGAAGTTCACCATCTCTGGTTCCATACTTTTAGGGTGGAAATATTGTTTTTAGATGATTTTGTTAATGTTCATGATGTAGGAGATGTTTGATGGTTTGAGAAAAAGGTATGAATCGGGCAATGGTTCTGATGAATTCTTTGTTTCCTTGGAGGATAAAGATCTTGAGTATCTTGAGGCAGCTTGTTTGCTTCATAAAATTGGTCTTTATGTTGGTAAAAAGGGCTATCATAAGCAATCTTACCATATAATAATGGTATGTATTTATTTCTTAATTCAGAAGATTCAGATAAATTTCAGTCTGTTTGCATGTTGAAGAGTTTATGTAACAATTGTCCATATAATGCTGTGAACTAAACTATCAAAAAGATTTGATTGGTGTATTTGTGTGCAAGAGCTTCGGCTAAGTAGCATAGCATAATTAATATGACTTCATGGCCTATTTGGTTTATAATTCTCAAACTGATTTTGATTTAGAATAGATAATTGGATGATTAAATAAATAATTTTCATTAAGATGTTAGTCATTTTGCAGAAAACACAATTTTAAACAGTAAAGAAACTTAATTTTGATTAATTGGGTGGACTAATCCAAACTCTATAGGCCATCGTTTCTCATGTTAATGATATAGAAGCTGTGATTTTCAAAATTAAAAGAGATACAGAGAGGTATAGGGATGGCAAAAGGCATGGGGTGGGGCGTGTAGGCCTTACCCTGCAGAATTTTTAACCCACTCAGCATAGCGTTTTTATGTGTTTCAACTCGCCCTGGCCTACTTCAGTATCTTTTATGTTTTTTTCCTTTTTTTCACTCTATTATTTATATACTCAAAATAAGGATGGCTAATACATGGCTTCTGCAACATACTAGACAATGATCTTCCTCTTTGTACCTTGGCTTCGTAGTCAAATATTTCTTTTGCAGATATCAGAATTCTGAAACTAAAATTATCCTTCTTAGAGTTTTGGCCTGGAATGGGTTTACTTCCATTAGATAGTCATTATAACACTAATAAATTAATCAACTAATATGAATACTTTCTGATATAACCAAAATGACCTTCTGTTGGGAAACATAATTTAGCGTGATTTGCTATTATTTTAAGCTACAAAATACTGGCAGAAACATAATTTGCTCAGAGATTAAAAAAATGTTTGCTAACAATATGACAATGATACTGTAATTGAAATATGAAGCATTAAGAAAGCTGAAGCATAAATGAAGCAATAGAAAATTAAATCAAAGCATAAATTAAACATTTAAATGGACGATTACAAATAGCATTAATCTTCGCAACCAGCCCTGCTTTTCTTTTCTCTCTTTTTTTCTTAACCCGCATAGCATATCAACTCTCCCGCCCTGTACCATTGCCATCTCTAGAGGGATTGATATTCAGAGGCCTCTGTGATTGGTATTGTTTGATGATTATCTATCTTGTTTCAGCTGTATCAGTTCTCTTATCTACCTTGCGAAATAGATTGTGACAAGCTTAACTCACTGTGTAGAATGGCGACCATCTGCATGGTTATGAGGACAAAGAGGTTAAGGTATGGTGTCCCCCTTATTTTGTCAGGAAAACGTTTAGATTGTGAAAACTGATGGCATCTTTGTCAGCTTCCAGTTAATAGCTTTACTTGTGCGGCACCATAGAAAGAAACTTCCTGAATGTGATCATATGGTGCCTGAGAAATTAACAGAAGAGGTATCACATTGTGTTTTGACAGAGAGCTATCATTATATTTTTTGTGCTATAGAAACTGATTCTCAGAATTGTGTTTGGACAGAGAGCTATCATTAACTATTATCTTTCTACCTTAGATGAGAAGGAAATTCAGAATTCTTTGTGCAATTCTACGTGTATCTGCTGCAGTGGAGAAACTTCAGCTGGTCAACATTGTCAATGTGGAATTCTCACATACCCATGAAGGATATAAATTGGTACTTAACCTTTACATGAATCTTTTCATTTCTCTTCCTTATATCTTGGAGGAACCATTGTTATTCTGTTCAGCCGATCTTTTGTGGTAGAACTTCTTAACAGAGGCGGCTCTCGGATTTAAAGTCCATGGGCTCAATTCTTAAGGTTTTTAGTACTGAATTCATTATATTTCTACGTTATGGTTTTATACCTACTATTTGCTGCAATTTAGTGCATGTTTGCACATAAATCTATGCTCTGTGTCGTAAGTACAGGATTAGATGAACCCGGTGCCGCTATGTTGTCTCCGCCACTCCTTCTTAATGCTATTGAAGGAGGCAAACATGCTTCTGACATTTTATCATGTGTTATATTTGCTGCTTCTTGTACTTTGATTATCCTATTATTTTGTTTTAGTCACTGTTCAAAATGATTTATCATGCTTTCTGTAATATTTTTCCATGACTCCCTTACTTCCGTTATTTCCTTTGAACTGTGTTGAACTGTTTTTCCTTGAGTCTTGGGTCTATTGGAAACAACCTCTCTATCTCCAAGGTAGGGGTAAGGTCTCTGTACACTTTACTCTTCACAGACCCCACTTTGTGGGATTCGCTGGGTATGTTGTTATATATTTTGCTGTATCTCATGTTTTCCTTCCTGTGGCAACAAGGTCCATTGTCTTCTGAATATACATAATATGTTTGGTTTATTGGTTTGCATTTGCTGCTTTCATTGTTTATGATAGATCTCGACAGTTTTTTGATTGTGAGATGACAATTGCAATTCTCAAAATATTTCTTGAGGTGGAATTTTCCTTCTGAAGACTATGTTTTTATTATCAAGTGATGAAGGACTGAGGAGACATGACTGCTTTAGTTGATTAGACCATTTGACATATTTTCTCTACTATATCTTGGTAAACTATAATATGAAGTAAAGGAAGAAGAATCCATCATCATCAATGTCCTTTTACGAAGATAGGCACATAATAAATTCTGTCTACCTAATCAATTGGGCTCCAAAACTACTATTGACTGCCTCCATTTGTCTAGGATGAAAAATTGGGACCCATGGCATTCCCAAGAACCTCTGATTCGGCTAATTCAAAACCAATTCCTGGAAGAGATCAAGAGAAATCATATGTATTGTGTGAAAAGATCAATTAATTATCATTGCATTCTTGCATGATCATGCTCTTCCTTATCATTGCATTCTTGCATGATCATGCTCTTTCATTCCATAAGGCAATAATTTTCCCCTCTGCTTGATTTTACCTGGAGATCTGTGTATTCTACCTATTTTTTGCCCATATTTTATGAATGAGTATTTGTGACCACTCTATTTTGGTTTCCTGCAGACATTAGATGTCTGCTCTCCAGCTATGGATCAACATATTTTACTTTTGTCATTTACGCCTCTGGCATACTAACTAAAATTTTTTGGTTTTCGTTTCTCCATGATCTACTTATTCCTGCATTTCCCTTGCTTCCTCTTCCCTATAAATAATGTAAAAATCAATTTTTTTTAAAACTCTCTAAGCCCTTCTTGTTTCGTCATACTGGTTGTCCTTAATGTTCCTCTTCTTCTTCTCTCCTTGGCTCTCAATTTCCTCAACATTGCTAGGCTTTCTCCCTCAAGACACTCAGATAATGCCTCCAGCTGCTTAATCAACATTTTGCATTTCACATAATTGGAAAATTCTGCATCTACGGAGGTATTTGGTGTAGCTTCACCTCTGCTTTCTGCTTTATACCATGGTAATATAAGAGCTTCAGCATAGGTTCCCATCAGATACACCACCTACTAGGATGGGTCAAAATTTCCTTCCAACTCAGAAGAGTTGCAGTTTCGGTGGTAAATAGCTCCAAACATTTACTAACCAATATCTTCTCTTCATGCTCAGTGTCCATCTCTGCCATGTTTTTTTTTTAATTTGCCATGCTCATTTTGTGTAAAGCGGTTTCCTTGTTGATGAAGTCTGTCTAAAGCAGTTTAACTTATCCCCAAAAAGAAGTTTGAGAGAGAGAGAGAGCAGATATGTCTACATCTACTGAATTAATAAAAGTGAGGCCTGTCTTCTTGCCAGCAGCCCACTCTGAGTCGTAAGGGCAAACGACTGACACACCCATGGTTGTTTGGGCAATTTTTTTGTTGGGCTAAAATTTCTGGTTCCACTTCGAATGGTTTCTCTGGCTTATGACTCTCTGGGAGTTCTGTTGTGCCTCATTTAGAAAAATTTCTCCTTAAGTGGCCGGTTTCCGGATCTCTACCAACCGGCTTGTTTCATTTTCCTTTTCTCATCCTATGTGTGTCTGAAATGACTACTATGAGAGTGGAATTTTGGAAAACTGCTCCTTGCCCCACTTGTCTACCTTTTCCCTTAATACCTGTTGCTACATTGTTGGGCTTTGAAGCTTTAATGGGCACTAGCGCATTTCTCGGGTGATCATCACCACCCGCACTTCATATCTTTGCACAGTGGAATGTATAAACTGTCCGCTGTTCCATTCAACTACATTTGTTCCCTTAACCCATTGCTTAAAAGAATGCAGCAGCGAGGGACAACCCAGTAATATTTAGCCTTGCAAGGTGATCCTTGCTGTTCACACGGAATTGCACAGCCCCATGCTACTCGGATCAGAGCCTAAGCTAGTGATGTTTTCGGCTCCTTGACCAGCTGTGATCTTTCCTCCTGTTGGTTTGCCTGCTTAAATATATGCATCCTTAGAGTTGGTCAGAAGAGTAGAGCAAGATGCCCATCAGAGATCTTTGTTGTTAGGGTGATAATGTGATAGATAGGTTCTTTTTTCTGTTCATTATTTTGGCATTAAATACTTTATTGGGTTCAACTCTGTTTAGCTCCCTCTTACCCAAGTTCAGTAGGCCTGCACCATTTCACTTAGACGGCTAAGTAAGGGGTATGTTCACCTCACTAGAAGACTGTATGCATGTAACCGAAAGGGGGGTAAAAAGTACTGAGTATTGCACAGTTTCCATCCCATCCGCCAGTCCCAAGTTTAGTTTATGCTTGGAAACTCAGTTAAGATGATTTTGTAAGAATTAGCTTACCTGATTAGACAATCTTTTTTCTCATGTGCTGTAACCTTTATGTATTCATGTAAATCAATTTGAGCTGGGACAAATATTGTACGATCAAATTTTTTGTTAAAGTAAATCCATATTTCTCATCCTGCCATTCTCTTGGGAAGAAACATGCATCAATCTTGTTGCTCATTAGCTAACGGATATTAAGTAGCTTTCTTGTATGTACAAGTTTAAATATTTGCATTGTCACGACATTTACACCACAGAAGCTGTAGGTACTTGAAGCAGGAAATCTGCCCTCCCCTGGTAATTTGCTGCCATCGATGGAAGACTCTGAGGAAGAGCTTGGTAAAGAGTTGGAACACTTCAGAAAGGTAATGGTTTTGCAGTGATGCCACGCAAACATACATTTTCTGCAGGCTATCTTAGTGGAATCATGTCATATATTCATTGTTCTCTTTTTTCATATTTTGATAGGTTGCCATTTTATATCACATGTTACACATTTTGTTAGGTGTTCCAGGAGAGATTGGCAATTGCTGTCACTTCAAGCACTTCATCATAATTGGGAAGAGATGCTAGGAATTGTGAGATGGGCATGCCTATTCTGGTTTGCTTGTAAAATGATGGTAAAAGATCTTGTATTCTGTAAAAGCCACGCTGTAATGCATGTCATACACACACACACACATACACAAACACTACCCACTGTTACAAGCAAATAGTAAGCGACAGCATCTTGTCACAAGCTTATTTTAGTGTATTCTGTAAAACCCATGCTGTAATGCATGTTGTATGCGCACACTCTTAACACTCACACTCTTCAGCTGTTACAAGTTACCGTGAGCTGCATCGTCTTGTCACACACAAAAAGCTTATTCCAGTAGATCCTTACAGTATTCTAGCAAATAGTTGCTGAACTTGTTCTCTAGCAAGGCCATTGAAACTTAATGTTATTGTCTCTTTTTTTTTCAATTATTTTACTTAAATGCAATTTTCCTATGTAAAACTAGAAGTTATGTCTGTTATAATCAGCTTTAGCTTATGCAGTAGAAGAACAGGCTTCTCCCTCCTCTGTTCTTGCTCTGTTATGGCAGTTAATTTTTGTCGATTTGTAAAGTGAAGAGCAATTGATTGTTCAGAACAAGAGCTTGGTCTGATTTCCTTTTTGACAGCAAGGTGAGTTTATTTTTTTTTTTCCCTTTCCGATTCATTTCAGTTAAAGCTTGATTTGACTCTAATACAGCAACATCAATTCTGCTGAAGCATTTTGTCCCTAGAAGTTTGTTTATTGGCTTGCTGAAAGAATTTTAGTGTTTACTACTCGTCAGTTTTCAGGTTGAATTGTTGAAAACAGTGTGTCGCTCGTATGCTACTACACTGTATAAATGTATGAGATTGAAATTCTGAGGATGGCTATCTCAGTATATGAAGTACAGCCTCCACTTAGGAACATTGTTGTCTGAATTGAGACGGTAAAATCTGGATAAAGGGCAAGTGAAGCTAGTAAAAAGTAACAGGAAATACAAAGATAAAGATGGGAAAGCCATAGTAGTCTTTCTTGTGAAAAAGACAACAGCAGAAAATGACAAATCAACCTCAATAAAATTTCCTTAAGACAAAAAGGGTCTTGACTTTACGTGAGCTTGAAAGCCATATTAGTCTTTTGTCTGAATTCTTCTTGCTCAGTGTCATGCAATATGCAACTAAATTAGTTAAAAAGTTACATCAATAATCCTACATATTGATACAGGAATATGCCCTCAAAATGCTTTGTCAAATAATGAAGTTCTTGAAATTAAAGGAAAGAAAAAACGCAGCCATTCTAATAGTGGTAAGGGAAACATGTGTGTCCTCTATCCATGCATAAATTATCAATTTGGTGACCAGACAATTTTGTCTGTAGCTTCCAAAGTCACCATCCAGTCCACAAAATTGTCCTTTTACTCTATTTGTACCTTGGACCTTTGGGATGAAAAGACTACGACAAAGACGTCTTGTTTAAAAAATTGACATTTGATTTTGGAAATCTTTCAACCAGATATAATGGAGCAGGCAGTCGTTGCTTATCTTTATGGCCGCAAATTTTATGCGTGTATTGGGTAAAACAGTTTTTATGCCATAGCTCCCAAAGCCAGTCTGATACGACAAATTCAACTGAGAAGATGTTGGTATAGTAAATCAATATCATAACTTTCCTCGTGAAACAACACTTATTTCACTAATTCAATCACCGTTGCGGTTGTTTAGTTAAAAACGATAACTATCACATCCTCCAAAATAAGAATTTTTAAAAGATTGCTGATTAATTTTTGAAAAATAAAAAGAGAACGTAATCACCCTAAATTTATCTTTCAAAATACGTAATTCATACCGATTCCTGTACACATTTTATCTTGAGACATCTCGGACCCTACTGTTTTGAAATATTCAACCAAAATATTATTATTTTGTACATTATGTTTTGTAATGAATTTTAAGTCTTTAATTATTTAGGCTAATTAAATTTAAGATGACGTGACCTTTTACTCTACTATTATTTGTATTAGTATATATGTCCTCTAATTTAATATTTCTTTGTTTTAAATTAAGTAAATTATTGAGGTATGCACGCCCTTTAATAAAAGTACACTAAGATATCTTTATTGTTAGTAAAAGTAAGAGGTTTGTCTTTTGAGTCGAGCTTGTTATATCAGACTTGTCTAATGCGGGTTACTTCTTCAGTGTAATTTGTAAACTATCATACAGAAGCAGAGATTTATCCTGTGCGTATCCAAAGAGTTGCGGTTGCGGATTTTCATGTCATGGAATAAAATAATAATTTATTTTTACTTTTTATTTTTATCCTTTTTAATTATTGTCAAATTACTCTTTAGAACAAGGACGAAGATACATTCGTACGAGCGTAGTTAGATGAACACCCTTCGTCGGAAAATCTTTTCGAATATATAGATTAAATATAGATATTTTGACATATATCCATTTCAACACTCTTAATACAAAAATAACCCATCCCTGTTCTAAAAATATTGAACACCCTTGATAAACATATTGGCTCCGTCACTGCTTTAGAATGATTCAACATTGGTCATGATAACCATCCCAATTCTATCTTCCAATTAAAGTTTTTTGAACTAGTCACATGAAAAATTCAAATAAAGGGTAAAAACATATTTAAAAAAAAATTAAAATTATTCTAATTAAAGTAGGCATCCAAAAATCAGAACTTTTTAAAAGCAAATTCATGGCATTTGTGGTTTTATACTATTTTCTTGTTTTCACTATAATACTGTGCGTAATATTGACGGTACGAAATAAAGAAGCGTGTACTATTCAACTAACGGTCCGGATTATAAACGTCCTTCGAAAACAGTACCTCATCGGTAACAAGAACAATGGAAAGTCAAAAATACCCTCCTCACTTCTTTCTCCACGTCAGCTGTTACTAGTTGTACCTTACCTCCAGTACAGTCACGTATTTCTGCGCATTCACAGAGACTCGTACAGAAACTACACACAGAAGAAAGAGACTCAACAAACATATGTTTTCTGCCATTTTTAGCAAACTAAAGCTTTCACCTCTTTCTTCTATTCCATTCCATTCATCTTCTAGGGTTTCTCTGAAGGTGTAGTCGTGCTTTTCTTTTTAATCCGGAAAATACACCGCCAATGTATCGTAGAGAGAAAGAGAAATCACTCTGTTTATCGTATTCAGTATTCTATGAAACAGTGCAACTTTAATTTTGGCTGCACTGGATATTGCTATTGAAGCATTGCTGACACGAACAATAAAAAGAAGTTGACTGGCTTTGGTGAGACTGTAGGTTCTTTTTCTGCTTGTTCGTTAAACGATAATTCTTAACCGGTGAGTCATGACTAGTTTCATCAATGTCATTTGTTTTACATTTAAAAAAAGATGACAATGGTTTGTTGAAGTGTATAGAAAGTTTTTCGTTTGAACTGGTTCACATTTGTGTTATAAAATTATTCAGCGCTGTTTCAATGATTGGGTGAATCTCATGCAATGATTATTTATGTGCGGATGAGGTTTACCAGGACAGATGTTATTAACTCAGTTTCATTCTTGCGGTTTTTTTAAATCCTAAATTGGATCCTAAAACTGTTAATGGAAAATAGAAGTCAGAGGAGAAGAAAAATAATTTATTAGAATCATGGTTTCCATGGTTAGCTGATTTGGGGGGGTGGGGGAATAGGAAATCGCCTCCTTGAGCCAGTTCTGCAAATGAGTTTATCTGTATAAAATAGATTGATTTGGCGGAACAAATGGTAAGGAAAGTGCTTCATTGAACCAGTCCTAGAAAATGATCTTATCCAGAAAACTTAAATTGCAATCATGTTTACACATCTACTTGTTGACCTTCTCCAGTTTCACAATGACCTCTGTTGTTCTTTATAGTTCCTATAAATTGGGTGAGGTAGAGGAAGTGGAGGACTAGTCAAAAAGGGAAAACAGGAAACATAAACAGAAAGGCAAAAGTACAACTCTCTAAACATTAGGTACCAATTGGGAATTTAAGGGAAAGAAAGTTCAGTTACAAAACTTTGCAAGCTAAGAATACTCATTGGATGATGTCTGGTGAAGTGAACAGAAACAAGAGTGGAGAAAAAAATGAAGTTGTCACTCTCTTAGTTTTGGTTATAATTGGCTAATATAGGTAATAGGAGAAGAAGATTGAATAAAACTAAATGGGAAACTCTCTTAGTTTTGGGCACCACTAAGGAGGTGAAAGAATACTAAGATTTAGATTTTTCTTATAAAAGTAAAGTCATATATAAGGGAAATACAGTTGGAGGCTTTCACATGAATTAGGTAATCTTAGTTATTGTTGCATATCAGAGACTGGCTGCTGCCTGCTACAATAAAGAAGCTTAGGATAGTGAAATTTTTGCCTGTTGTACATAAGATCTTCGAACTCCTATTTGTCTTTTAGAAAAGGTAAGAACGGTTTTTCTTCATTGGATGTATTGTCTTGGCCGGTTGGGTAGGAGGTCAGCATGATGTCATTAAACCTTTTTCCCTTTTTTTTCTTTAGTTTGTTGTAAACATCTTGTAATTTAGCAAAGGGATTATTGTAAATATTAGATTGCTATAACACTGGTTGCTCGGGGTCATTTTGGATGAAAAAGATAATTAGTTACATATTAAAAAAAACTAAAAAGGTAGTTCTTGTTTGCATAACTTATACACATGATATTCGTTAAATTGTCTAATATCTATATTTAACATTAGGCTTGAGTTAACTCTTCCATGCAAGCATGAAGAGAAAAGGTCAATGTAGTGCCACACTATGTACTTCCGATATCACCTCAAAGAATCCAAGCAAGGGAAATCCAGAATCACTGTTCCATGAGATCCACACCATGTAATTTCTAAAATAAACTGAACTATGAAATCAATTTACCACTAAACATGAAAGGGATGGCAGAGAAATGTAATAAACATTTTAGTGGTGGTCTATTTTTTTCACTTTGTTAGTGTGGTCTATTACTAAGTTGCTCGGACTCCAAAAATGTTGCCACACCCTTGTCGGGTCCTTCAAAAATACACTATTTTTGGAGGATCCGACACGCACTTGTTGACATTTTTGAAGAGTCCGAGCAACATAGGTCTATTACAACATGATGTAGTATTTTGAACAATGAAAAACACTCATCCATGTTTTTCCTTATTCAGCACACTGCCAATGTAATTATCAAAAAACAATAAGGAAAGAAATGATTAGATCAAAATACAGTCTAATGGCTCCTTTAATTGAATCTTTGCTTAAAGAGAACTTCAATACACAGGACTAAAATTTGCGCTTTTTGTTTAAGGCATGCAGTGCCAAATATTCTTGTGTTAAAACTTTGAATATGAGCACAAAAACTAAATTTGTCTATACTTTTATTTGGCATATGGAATAGTTGTTTAAAAAAATACCACGCAACTTTTTTATGCAATAAATGTTAAAACTTCCATAAGCTTTTTAAAGATGCACAAGGTTCACTGTTCATGGGTTTTGGCATGAAGGGGTGATGAAGTGTCTTCTTTGGTCCATTCCGTGTGCTTACTTGCCTTGCAAAATGGATCCTGACCATGATGCTTCTAGAAAGCTTAGCAAGGTTGGTACCTCTACCTGTAACCTGTGTACATAAATTGAAGCATAAAATGCATTAAAACCCCTTACACTTTTTTTTTTTTGGATTCGCACCGGGTGTCCGAATCTCTTAGAGCCCCGACTAATCCACGAGGTGCATAGGCCCTCGGCAAGGAGTTTCCCACAAGTGCACCATGGTTAATTCAGGTTTTATCCAGACCGATGGCCCTCAGAAATTGTTTGCACCCAGTGGGTTTCGATCTCGAGACCTTGAAAGGGAGCAAACCCCAAGGCTCAAGTCTATTACCACCAGGCCAACTCCTGAGGGTTAACCCTTACACATTTCTTTCTACCAAGCACCTCCTGCTCAAACTCTTTTTCCAAAAACAATCTTCCCCTTGGGCTAAATTGTCTGAGAGGCCCTTTTGATCTTTTTATTTCTATATAGTTGGCTAACATAAATGGAAATGTGTAAGCCTAAATAATATAACAAGGATAAAGACCGCTGCTCCATTGCCAAAGTCATTTTCTTATCAAAGTTATGCTTTCTTCGCCAATTCACAACAAGCTTCCCATAGGATGAAGAAAAGACACCTAATATTCATTCTTACAAGAACATAAATTATGCTGTCACTGATTTTAAATGGAGTATGGAGGAAAGAGGGCTATGGACATGAACCAGGGTTGATTTAAGTCTCGAAAATATATAAGCAAGAAAGAGTTCCTTCTGACATGCTTGGTAAAAAGGTTCAAGAAAAGGTAGTTTCGTCGAAATTGGTTACTTGGGCTGCTGAAGCTTGGGGTGTGAGGTCTGGTTTAAAGGATTGTAAAAGCAGTGGAGGTCTGACATGTGTTACCTGAGGTACAAAGGTGGATAAGGGAAATTAGGTTGAAACAGATCGATCCTTGGTGTCCACCACTTAAGAGGAGATGTCCCTGAATTTAATTCAGATCTCTCTTTCAAGATTGAATCCCTGGATTGTGAGAGCTCTTCTTAGATTGAGAATTTGTGGTTGAGGGCATCGACATTTAGAAATAGAGTAGTAGGTTGGAGGAATAGTTATGTAGTGGTGAGGAACCCAATCTTGACTTGAAAAATAGATGAAGTTGCTTAAGAGCAACATTATGATGTGGAGTAAAGAGGTGTTTAGGAGGGTAGAGGTGAAGATGATAAACAAGGCGGAAGAGTAAGAGAGAGAGAATGAGTTGGAGGAATGGGAAAGAGAAAGCAAGGAGAAGTTGAATAATGAGTTAGCTTCCTTGGCATTAGCGTAGAAGAGTAGATGGAAGAGAGGGATTCAAATACAACTTTTTTCATTGTCCATTGGGTAGTTAGCAAATAGAAGGAGAAAGTTCATTGTTCCGTAGAGGTAAACGGAGTAGTGTACGATGGGAAAGATGAGACTGAATGGGCAATAAGAGTTTCTATGATCAATTGCTTAGAGCAGAGGTGGTTTTAGAGACCTAAATTGGAGGGATTCAATCAAATTGGAGAGGATAAGAGAGAGTGGTCGGAAAGTGCTACTGGGTATTAGGACTTTATGCATTCCATGCTATAATATCATTGGAGAAGCAAATAGAATAATTAAAACTGTACTTTTATCTCTCTCTTATGAAGTCTTTGTTGGTGGGGGGTGGGGGGCGTGGAAGAGAAAGATCTAATGGGAAGCAGGGTTCTAGGGAGATAGATGATACAATTATTATGTTTCTTCTTGTTCTCATTTAATTGGCTCAATTAGCCTTTTAAGAGAAGAAATCATGGAAGAACATATGGCATTCTTCTAAAAGTTTAGACTAAATGAACTCCGGAAAATAGTTTGATGGAAGAGCTTTATAGTAAAATAGCTTAAGAGGTTATAATGCAACTCTTAATACACTTATTTACCCTCAACAGTGGCTTGATTTAGTTCATGTAGTTGAAAAAATAGATTGATGGAAGAGCTTTAAAGTAAAATAGTTTAAGAGGTTATAATGCAACTCTAAATACACTTATTTACCCCCAACAGTGGCTTGATTTAGTTCAATTCTGCTATATGACTAACAGCTTATTATTCTCATCTTCTGTGTCACCCATGATGTGCTTTTGTTGATTTGACAATATAGCTCTCAAGCTCAAGACTAGCAAATCCACTGCTTCAGCTTCTACGCCCCAGTCCAGGTAATCAGTTAACAAGTAAGGCCCCCAACCATAAAATGTAAAGTCGAACTACCGAGCTCATTGAACGTGTTCCTCATTTATTCTACCCGCATACTCTAATTATCTTGAAGCTTTTATCCTCAAATTTCTGATGCTTATTATATCTAGGCTCATTAAAGTTATAAAAAAATATCTACTCTCTCCAAATGGATTATTAAGTGAGTACAACAGATTATTGTTGGTCTTATTTGCAAAACTTGTGCTTGTTGTCTTTTTTACATGGGTTCATGCAAGAATTTGGGCTAATTTGAAGTTAGAGAGATAACCTATTGAAGTTTTTTGGATTTAAATCCAAAAATAAAATAAAATAGAAACAGATAGAAGGGTGTGGATATGACAGCCAATGTTGCTGCAAAATTGACTAGCAGAAAAGTAGTTTTTTAGAGCCCTTAACTGTATAAAACAAATTTAAATGTTTGTTGTTTATACAGTAAGTCAATATCTAGGTTATGAATGTACAACTACGATAATTCATTGGAAAAAATAGTTCAAAAGCTACTCAACCATCTTTCTGTTATTTAAATTTGTTTTGTCAATGGCCTATGTCACATGCATGTTACAACTTCTTAATGGATCCTTAAATATACATACAAAGATTGCAGATATGTTTTTTTTTTTGAACTTAACAAAGATTGCAGATATGTTACATAGCCATAGTGGATACTAGTACCATACTCCATCTAATACTCAAGCACTTTGCACATATACTCCAAATATGAGTTCAGTAGGATCTTGCAAACTTGAACACATAATTGATTTGATTTTAATGTTTTATATAGTGAGATGCTATATATCAGCTAATAGCTGCTCCAGTTATCACCAAATGCTTAATGTTGAAGCTTTGTCATCAAATAATGTTGTCATCTGATCTATTTGGCTACCCAATTAAGACTCAAATAAGTTGTCTATAAAATTGGTTGAGCATCAGTTTCTCAATTATGGAAAAATCGAAGTAATAGACGCTTTCACCTTCCTTTTTTCTCTTTGTTTCTTTTTTGAGAAATTGCTCATCTTTTTTCTGTTATGCTAATGTTGTAAAATGGAATACTTAAAAGTTATGCTTCATGTTCATTGATGTTCATAGCTTACATCAAGACATACGACAAAATTTTCTTTGAAAAAGCTGGCATTTGTCACCGACTGCTATGAGTGGATCTTTATTATAAGCCTTCTTCTTAGTGAAATGAGGTAGTAATGGACTTATTTTTATGTTGTCTTGGAATTTGAGAGAGGCAATACCAAATATGTTAGGGGAATTGCACAATCTATAATTATGTTTGTGTAGCTCTTGGTGCAAGTTAACCACTGCTGTCTTGATTGTGAATAAAGATGGGTTTGGAAGGGTAGAGCTAATGATGAAAGTGATCATAAACGAAGTGGGAAGAATCAGAGAGGTTTGGATATGATGCTAGATTGAAGGGAAATAAAGGAGGAGTTGAAAAATGAGTTTGCGTCCTTGAGGCAGCTATGGTTGGAATGCAATATTTTTTCATAGGGGAGTCATGAAAAATATGAGGAAGTGGTGATGAGAGGAAGGAGTATATTGAAGGGCCAATAATAGGTTTCTATGAGTACTCGTTTAAAGAGGAGGTGGATTGGAGACCTAAATTGGATGGATTAGCATTTAATCAAATAGGAAAGGATAAGAGGGTAGTGGTTTGAAAGAGATATGGGGAAGATGAGGTGTGGGAGGCGGTGGAGTGTCATGCAGGGTTAAAGCTCCAAGACTAGACGAATGTACTTTAGCATTTTTCCAGCATTGTTGGAATAAGAGGTAAGCTGGGTCTTCTATGGTTACGAGAGAACTTGAAAAATTCCAAATGCTTCTTTCATTGCCATTTACCCAAAAAGAGAGGATGCTACTAGTATCCCGGATTATAGACCTATTAGTCTAATGGTAAGCATATAGAAAATTATATCTAGGGTGTTGTTCAATAGACTAAAAAAGTATCTACTTCACAGAATGCTTTTGTGGAAGACAAAATTTTTTAGATGCAACACTGATAGCAAATGAAATTGTTGACTTGAGGAAAAAGCAATGGGAATCGTTGATTTGTGCAAATTAGATCCTGAGAAAGCTTACAACTATGTTAACTAGGAGATTCTTTATTTCATTATGTTGAAAATAGGTCTTCCCGTCTCACTCCTCTTGAACTACCAACAAAGCCACACAGGTTGCCGTACACAAGGACTAAAAACTTGGCCATTGGGATGCAATATTTGATTCACTTCCTCCATCATGCACGAAAACCCATTTCTTTTCATTCTCAAAAGGAAATTATCCATAGCGGGAAAGAACTGTTAATCAAGAGTACAGTTTCGAACAGTCTTACATACTTCTGCCTTTGTTACGTACTTCATTCAGTGTTACCTGAGAGCTGGGAGAGCTTCAAGGGATTTTATATGGTTGCCTCAAGCGGAAAGAAGAAGTTTCATTTGGTAAATTAGGAGACATTTATGACACTAAGTATTGGGGTGGACTTGGGATGAAAAATTTAAAGACCTTAAGCAAGGCGCTATAGAGGAAGTGGTTGTGGAGATTTGGTGTAGAGGAGAATGTTTTATGGAGGGAGGTGATTGTGGAGAAATATAGGTTTCTGGAAGGAGGTTGGAGGACAAAGAATACCAAAGTTTCTTATGGATGTAGGCTTTGTTGCAATATCTTAAAGGAGTGGAAGAGTTTAATGGGAATATACCATCTAGGGTGAATGATGGAAGTAGGATAAGTTTTTTAGGACATATGGGGAACAACACTTGGTGATACTTTTGCGAATATGTAGAGAATTTCATGCCATAATAAGATGTCGGTTTAACTGATATGGTCATTACAAAGTGGAGAGTTATATGGGAACTGAGTTTTAGAAAGAACTTGCAAGTTTGGGAGGTTACAAAATTTCAAAGCTTGATTGGGAGATGTATTACTCCCTTAGTCCCATTTTATGTGGTACTTTTGCCTTTTTAGTCCATCCAAAAAGAACCTTATTATTATTAGAAACAACTTGACTTTAAAATTCCCCTTTTACGCTTAATAAAATTATTTAGAATCACATAAATATATAAAGATTGTTTTAGACCACAAGAAGTCTTATTTTTCTCCTTTTAACACTATGCCAAGTCAAATGGTGCATCATAAAATGGGACGGAGGAAGTACTCTTTATGTATTATTTTGATTGTTTACCCTACCTAAGTGTCCACAATTATTTGAAGAGTTGGGTTCTCTTACCTTATGATCTACATAAGGATTGCTAGTTTCTTTTGGATTGAATTTTTGTCTGTTCCCGTCTCCTCCACTGTCATTGACTGATAGCCTTAGAAGATGTCTCTTTAATGCAAAAGTCACTTTCTTGCACAAAAACAATTATGTTTATAGGAATTGGGATATAGTGACGTCCAGCTTACAATTGGCAATGTTATTTGAGAATATTTAGGTCCTGTTTGGCCCCAAGTATTTTTGAGAAAAACTTGGGGGAAAAAATTGGGGTGGGGTGTTTGGCCAAAAAAGTTGGCAATGATTTTTGGAAAATTCCCAAGTTCCCAAATACTAGAAAAAGTAGCATTTGGGAACTTGGGAGATCCGAAGTTTTGAATATTTAAAAATTATTCCAAACTTTTATATTTTATATAAAAAAAAAAGCCTATCATTTATTAATTCAAACTAAATATTCATCTATCAATTTACTCTATTAAATTGGGAGATTGTTCGTAGAATGTGGAAAGATTTTATAAAGAATAGATTGTTACTACAACTTTCGGAAAAAATAGTTTTGAGTGAGAACGTTGGGAAAAAGAACAATTTATTTTTAATGCAATTATGTATTGATCTTACCCATATTGTTATTTTGTTATAGTTGATCGTTAGATTATCTTTTTAATTGAGCATGTTCATTATAGAATGGTAAGACAAACTTATGGGTATAAATTACATTCTCTAAAATAGCCAAATTAGGAAAACTTGGGGTCAAACGCATGGTGCAACTCCAACAAAACTTGCCAAGAATATTTGCCAAAAATATTTGGGAACTTGAGGCCAAGCGCTTACTTATTGTGTGATTTATTCAAATGTGCAGGTTTTTTTTACTTCTGGTTTCTTCGACTTTCTACCATGGGCGTGAATGAAAACCTTTTACACCTACACAATCAAAATGAAGTTCGACATCCCTTGGCTATATCCAGACATGCTTTGTGCGATCTATCAAATGTTTCTCCAGTGGTTTTCCTCTACCTCTTAAAGGAATGCTATGTTTATGGTAAAGTTCTTCCCCATGCTTTTTCTCTTCTTAAAAAATGTTGTCTGGCCTAGTTTTGATCATTCCATAAGTTTTAGAAACTTTTATCCATAAATATTTTACAGTTCGACATTTGATCGTTCTATTGGATGTTTCCTTGTTTTCGGGCCCAATTGATAGTTGGAACATTCTCAGTAAAATGATTTTTGACAATCATTTGTTGGATGCGTAATTATCTTTTTTCAAGAATTTGAATCATAAAAAAGAGGGACATGGGTTAAATCCTTATATGGTAAAGAATGAAGAACTGTCACCCGACCTTTGCTCCTTGGTCAATGACATTTTCTCTATGCCTAAACAACCGCTCTTGTCTCGTGACCATTTAAATCTTCCAAACTCCAAACTGGAAGAAAAATAAAATGAGCCTGGCCCATGAATTCTTGTCATCTTTCTGTGAAGTTTTAGTCTAAAGAAAACGTGAGTACGTTTATTTGCCACTGGTCCATCCTGTTGATTTAACCACCCTAAGGATGTGGACTGGTAACTACTAGTCAGAGCTACATTTGGGGCTGAAGTGAGGCAATAGGTTCGTTATATCAGCAAAATGCCAGTGCCAGAACATTGTGTTGCACTGCTTCTTTCTTGTAGGCGAAGTCATGAATGATCGAAGCATGATGCAAAATGATGATTGTGAATACGTTAGTGAACAAAGATAGAAGAGCTGTAGAGATTGAATTAACCATTTTCCCTCCAATGTCATTTGAACAACATGATTTTAAGTGGACCATGCTAGATTATGTATCTGTTGAATTTGATAATCTACGAAAAAAGAAATTGTTGAGACTTTTTCTTCAACACCTTCGGCAATATGAATTATGAAGATCTGGGTGTGATTTTTGTGCCCATACGTATGAGGAAGACTTTACTCCTTTCCTTCATCCAAAAATGAGTTGAGTCTATCTATTGAATACTATTACAATCTTCTGTGTGTGGGAAGTTCATAGAAGAGTTTTTGAGATGAATTAGCAAGTTTATGTTGCAATAGAAAGCTACATGTTAGTCAAAGCTCAAATTCATGAATGATTTGTGACTTTCATGGGGAGGATTCAGTGGCTAGAGACTTATGTTTACAATCATTGACTGGTAATTCATTTAGCAGTCATTGCCAAATTGTTGGTAAATCTCTCAAGTTCCATTTGGTAAACCTAAAGCATGTAATCTTAGGGCAATGAAGACGATCGTCAATAGCTCTTGAAATAAAGAAGTGGAAATTGTTGGGATGCAAACTCCTCCCACATACAATTATCAAACAGCAGCCCACAAATAATTCAAAGTTGGCAACATATTCAAAGTTGCCAACTTCATGCA
>JAPFFP010000001.1:29330567-29360054 GCA_026153255.1 Solanum medicagineum
AGGTTACCAAAAACAAAGGGGGGGCTTTAAATTTAAGGAGGTTAGAAGTAGAAATGGTAGTTGAGACATACATTTGGTATACATATGTTGTATTAATTAATGCTTCTAATAACTACGACTTTAGAGGACACTTTAACCATCAAGTATCCGTGGAGGGGTTGAGTTGAGGGTCATTTGATAACGACCTCTCCATCTTCATGAGCTAATAGAAATAATATATGCGTACACTTTTATTTCCCTAAACTCCACTTATAAAATTTTACGTTGTATGTTATTGTTGTATTACTCTAGCGAGAGGGAGGAAAGTCACAAACATACAAAATCAAGGGAATATATTGTGGAGCATAAAAAGGGGCTATTCATAACAAGAACATGAAATTTTTTCTCCCGATAGACCTAAGTGACATCGTTTTGTGGATTGCAAACCTTTTTTTATTAAATTAATTAACTAGTACTTCCTCCATTTTTAATTGTCATGTTGTGATTTTTAAGAGTTAAATTAGATTATATTAATTCGATATTTTAAAATAAAATTCACAAATTATACAAAAAATATTAAAAATTAATTTTTTTATATCAATATAATTAAAAAAAAATTAAATTATTAGTTAATTTTTTATCGTTTGGTTCTAAAAAGAAAATCGCTATAACTAATTGATAACTCCTCACCTTTGACTTTGAGGGTAGATAAGTGTGTGATTAGTTTAAGAACGGTTGGTACAACAAACGAAACTGCTAAATTAAGGACTATAGAATAATAATATTTCACATCGTAAATATTTTAATTTTACTGTGCCTGTCATGAACATATGTGTCTATTAATTACTAGTAGTAATGAAGTTAAAAGCTGAATGATTAAAAATTAAAATGTTTATCAAATAATGATGGACTATTTTATCCTTCCAAAATCAAATTACGTTGTGGAGTTTGAGTTGTAATTCCAATCTTTACTTAATCCATCAAAGAAACTGATCAAATTGAGATCCGAATCAATAATCATAAGATATTAAACTGTTGTAAAATCAACAAATCAATACTCCCCCTGTCCCATACTAATTAAATTTGTGACGTAATACACACATATTAAGAAAAATATTCAAAGATAAAATTTATACCATACTTATCACTATTACCCTTTATAAAATCACAGTGTAATTTATTTCTTAGAAAATGTAAAAGTTCAACAAATAAAAGGACAAATATGAAAAAAGTTTTAAACATTCACCTTGAATTTTAAACAATTCAACTATTTTGAACATTGAACTCCAAAAATTCAATTAATTTGAGACGGAAGGAGTAACTTGGATCGATAATGGGTTTGACCCGAATTTGCACAGCCTTGGGCCATAGATGCTCCAAGCCCAACACAAACAAGTAGCCCGGCAACCACAGAACGGAAGGCTGTCGTTTAAATAGAAGTAGTGGCATAAAACGTTGGAATACAATTTTTTCGTAGTACGAAAAAAAGTTTTAAAAATTGATTCTGAAAAGGCAAATGAAAGCGCGGGAAAGCAAAAGGCGGCCACCGCTGCGACGGCCGCGAAAAGCTGAGATTGGAAACGCCGAAGAAATGCAGGACGAAGATCTCGAGTTAGAGAAAGTTAGGCTTATAAGTTTAGCCCTTGAATGCGGATTTGATGAAGATTCCGCAAAGACGTGCTTGAATCGCCTCGTTGAGCTCTATGGTAAACCCTCCATTCCTTACCCCAGCAGTGCAGAACTAGTACAATTATTGCTTCATGAATTAGCATTATTGTCTAATTATGAAAAGATTCAAACTGGTGATTCTGACTAGGTTTGGATTTAGGCTTATTTGATTGATATACTTGATTACATGCTTCTTATTTAGGAGATTATTCGTTCAGCTATTACAGTTCTCTTTTTTTGTTTTTCATTTTGAAGGTGATGATGGGCGAGATTTCATTAGTGTGGAGCACTGCGGAGATGATTTTCTTGCGGCACTGGCAGAATCCATGCAGGACACTGAGGATTGGGATGATCTGCAAGCCATTGAATCAGAGGCTTGTGGAGCTCTGACTGATATGTTGGGTAAGGATGCTCACGACAACTGTGAAGTTGATTGTGATGAGGATTCTAGCACCTATGTCCATGTTATTGAGGATTCACCCCAACAGCAAAGGCGTGCAAAAGCAGTGCTGTTGGATTCTTCAAGTGACAGTGAAGAGATGGGTATTAGCTTTGTAAGCAAAGAGGATCTCCCCTCTACCTCTAAGGTTCGTCGTGATAGAATTCACCAGGAAATGACTCCACAATCAAGGCGCCATACCTCAACGTCGATGGTAGTACTTATCTAGACTTATGATCTTTTCTATCAACTGTTTTTTTTTTTTTTAATTTCTGAAAGTATCAACATTTTTACTGATGTCAACTTCTTTCTTTTTGGCTGCAATTGTTGTTGTTTTTTTTAAAAAAGTTTCTTAGTCTTTTTTCTTTTCTGAAGTGCATGCTTGAAATATGCTGCAGCGCTGCATTAGAATAGTGGTATTTTGAATCATCCAGTAAATTATTTTAAATAGCCGAGACCCAAATGAATGGCTTGATAATTTACTGTTTGCTGACTCCCTTTACCTTGTTCTATTTGAACTTTGCTTTTTTCAATTTATCGAGTACTGACTGAAGCCTCCGACTCCGTACTCTGCCCTTGCTTGAAAGGATTATACAAGCGCGGTAACTGAAGGTTCATATTCATCAGTCTCTGCTGAAATGGAGTGCTCCTTGGCATCAAATCATGGGGATAGAACCCTTAGTTATGAAGAGCTGCAAATGTTGGATGATATTGAACTGGCAAATGTGGTAGTATTTGGAAACAGGTCCTTTCGACCTTTACAACATCAAGCTTGTCAAGCATGTCTTCAAAAACGTGATTGCTTTGTTCTCATGCCAACTGGAGGTGGTAAAAGTCTTTGTTACCAGGTGGCTTTCTTTACCATACAGCTTGCCTTTTCCCCTATTATTGTCTTGAGTGATTCATGATCACATAACTTCTTGATTCATATTGAACCAGCAGTTGATTAAATCTAGTTTGAAATGTTAGAGCTGTAGTTCCAATACATATAAAGTTGCACACTGGTCTGCCAAAAGATGAGAATATTGTGTAACTTCTCTGTTGTTTATGTTCTGTTCATCATACCAGCTGATGTTATCTTGTCCTATCTTTCCTTATGAGAAATCAGTTACTATTCACCACAGCATGCTGCAAAAGGTTATAAAACTATGTATATCTCGGACACATAAATCATGTTTAAGGTAAATGTGCAAAAAAAATTCACAAGGGATGTCCAGAAAGCACATAGTATCTTGGTTGAAGTATGCAATCTTTTCAATATGGGATATCAGATATGACATGATCTCCTATTTTCTCACCCATCAACTTACCTTGGGATGTGCTATGCAAAGAATCTCATTGAGTTGGGAAAAATTAGAAATGATTGTGTTAGGAGAATTGGTGACGGATGCATATCGAGTTCTTAAATTTTTCGTTTGGTAAAACATATTGTTAACTTATTGGGTACGCCATTTTCTGTAAACATATTTACAAAGAGTGGGTTTGCTCAACCATCATAAGCAAAAAAGTTAACCAAGTCACATAGGCACCAAGTAATCCTTCATTTACACCAAAGAGTACACAAGATGCAGCGTTTTTGTACTATTATATCACGCTTCCATGGAACTTTCTCCTACTTTTTCACCCCACAGGATAATTAATCAAAAAACCATATTTTGTTGGAAGGATTCTACCATCATATGCTTCTTTTATATAGTTTTGCCGCCTTTACAAAAAAATACGTATTAGCCCTTTCTTCAATAAACTTTTTTTAGCTCTAGTTAAAACAAAAAGTAACACAGAGAAAGCTTTACTCTTACTACATTCTTTAGGTTACATGTGCGCACTTAAATGGGTTTCAAATGCTTAAAGTTCTCCAACTTCATCAATATTTTAGTTCAAGGTTGGCCTTCAGGACATTATAATCACCCATCAAATCCTCTTAATTTGTCATGACTCTGACTAATGTTAGCACTAATTCTGTTTTACTTTCCTTCTATGCAGCTTCCAGCGGTTGTTCAACCTGGTGTTATGATTGTTGTATCCCCCCTACTTTCGCTAATTCAGGATCAGATAATCACCCTTAACCTCAAGTTTGGCATACCGGCAACCTTTCTAAATTCCCAACAAACTCCATCACAAGCTACAGCTGTACTACAGGAATTAAGGCATGGTTTTACTTGTGTATCTTCATAGTCACTTATTTACTCTTCTAAACTATGGACCTTTACTGATTGCCTTTCAGAAGAACGTATTTTGCAAATGACTAGTTGTATACTTCTTGAGGCCACAGAAGAAAACATGTTTTATGGTCCTCGGATGACTCATGGTCCATAACAGGCATAGTCGTGCAAGCCCCTAACATGCATGTATTGGCAGGAACACTTATCACATTTTCAATGTCTCGTCTTGTTTCCTGTGCACCAAACAAAGAGAACTTGCTTGCTTTTGATATTTGCCAGTATGAGAAGCTTGGAAGATAGCTCTTGCAAATAAAGAAGAAAGGAGAGGCCTTCATTTTGACCTTTTTGGTCTTTTGTCCTCAGCTCTCCATACATTTTCCTTGCTGTGAAGTAAATCCTGAATGCCTTCAAATTTGCACTTGTTTTCAGTTAAGACCGACTCTAATGACATAATCTCATATTATGTGCTGAGTCATGAATATCTTGTCCCTTATTAAATGATTCTGCTATTAGAAGGCTTTACAAGTATTCAAATAGGCTTGTCAACTGAAATAGAAGTTTATCTGATCCGACTTCTTTGCTTCTTTAGAAAGTATTACCCTAAATATCGAACTCTTTTCATTGAAAGTTGTAGCAGTTCTTGTAATCCTGTCCTAAAATTCCTATAGTTTGTTCCTAACATCATATTCTGGATTTGCATTTTCTTTTTTTTACTTCTAGGAAAGATATACCATCTTGCAAGCTCGTCTATGTAACTCCTGAGAGGATAGCTGGAAATTTGTCATTTCAAGAAACCTTAAAATGTATGCATAGAAAGGTGAGGTTTTTTGTAAACATATAACACCACGTGTGCTTATTTTATCTTATTTAAGTCCAGAATAGTGCTAGCTGGTGATAGTAAATAAAAGTTTTACTGGACTAATTTCAGGGACTATTGGCTGGTTTTGTTATTGATGAGGCTCACTGTGTCAGGTATGTCCTTATTCTAAAATCATCTTAACTGTTCAAAAGATCACTGAAGCTGAAGTGAAAAAAGGTCAAAAGACAATAGTGCAGACTGATGTATCAGATGCGGGGACATGAAATCCATCAAGAAACTAGATCCTCTTGTTGTTGTTGTTGGCTTATATCAACCTTGTGTTTTCTGAATACATAATTTGGGGACATTTTTATATGTTTGGAAAAAAGAATCATGAAAATGATTGGAAATATTGTATTCCCTGTTTCTATTGATAAGAAAGAAATAAAAAAAAGATAGGCATGTTTTGTTAATGGTTAGCTGATTTAAGGTCTATTTGATCTGTTCTTTTACCTGTTTCTCAGCCAATGGGGACATGATTTTCGGCCAGATTATAGAGTATTAGGATGTCTTAAGCAAAATTTTCCAGATGTTCCAGTGATGGCATTAACAGCCACAGCAACCCATGCAGTCCGTGAAGTAAGACAGCTACTTAAATTTGTTCTTTTGTGAGGTCTGTTTAATCTCTTGGTTTTCACAGTTTCTGCACCCTGCAGGATATCTTAAGTACTTTAAGAATTCCTCGTGCTCTTGTCCTTGAGACCAGCTTTGATAGGTCCAATTTAAAGTATGAAGTAACTGGAAAGAGCAAAGAGCCACTCAAGCAACTTGGGAATCTATTATTGGACCGATTCAAAAATCTATCTGGAATTGTGTACTGCCTATCAAAAAGTGAGTGCATGGATGTGTCAAAATTTTTGAATGAGAAATGCAAAATCAAAACAGCATACTATCATGCTGGTTTAGCATCTCGCCAGAGGGTTGCAGTTCAGAAGAGGTGGCGCTCTGGGGAGGTTGATATCGTTTGTGCAACTATTGCTTTTGGAATGGGAATTGACAAACCTGATGTCGTGAGTTCTTGTGGACTATGATGCTTCTCTGTTTCTTTCCATAATATGAGCTCTTTGCTGACTGATGATGTTGCTAATATGACTCTTAATCAAATGTCATTGATAAGTGATCTTGCTACAAATATAGAAGACTTATTGTGAATTCAAGGTACAAGCCATAGAGGTGCAATGGAAAGTTCTAAAATCAATTATTTATTACCTTTTACTAGATATGGTTAGCCATTTTAGCTCTAAATCTTCTATAAAGGTTTCTTGTTGTGATAGTCAGAGTGAGTTCTTTTCATTCAGAAGTTCAATTGTATGCACTGTTTGACTTTACAGTGAATAAGGTAGGGGATTGATAGTTTTCTACATTGTTTTCAGCGGTTCGTTGTTCACAATACAATGTCAAAATCTATTGAAAGTTATTATCAGGAAGCTGGAAGGGCAGGAAGAGACGGCCTTCCTGCTACATGTGTCATATTATACCAAAAGAAGGATTTTAGTCGAGTTGTATGCATGCTAAGAAGTGGGCATGACCATAAAAAGGAAAGCTTGAAGAGGGCCATGGAACAAGCTCGAAAAATGCAGAAATACTGTGAACTTAAGGTGTGTTAATTGATATCCTATAGAGCTAGTCTTGCCTAGTCCTCATTGTTCTAGCTAACTCTTCTGTCACTGGACAGTCTCTTGAATCATCTCTATGTTATGTACTTAATCATGATACCATCCTTAAATTTGCAGACTGAATGCCGGAGAAAATTGTTACTTGAACACTTTGGAGAGTCCTTCGACCAATATTCCTGCAAGAATGGTTCTAATCCATGTGACAACTGTCTCAAGTCTTCCTCATGAAGGTTCTACATTTTACTCCCAAGAGAAGGCCCACAATACAAATATCAAGCTTCTATCACTCAACGACCAAAAAAATCCATCCTAAACATGTAAGCTTGAATGCAGATAGTGACTTTAAAGGTTTTGAGCAGCTATGGTATACATGGTTCAGTTTCGAAAAAATATACTTTAACAGGTTTTATCTGTAGTATGGTCAGATCATTCAACAAGGTACTCATCTTCAAGATGCAAAAGATGCATTTTGGAGTGCAAGTGCAAGTCCTGCATATGACTCAAGGAGGTGAAAGCTCTTTCTTTACTATCATGTTAGTTTGGCCCAAAGCTAAGTTAAATGCTTGGCTTCAAGAAAAACATAAATGAAGCGCATATTGTATAGCGTTATTTACAGTTGATATTGTACACGTTAACTTACCTCAGCATTAATAAGAGATGGCTATCTTTATTGAATGTTTGTTCATCAAAGTCAAATACATATTTGGCTTGTTCCTCATGATCTGCCTTGAAGAGTAGAAGTCTTAATGCATGAATATTTGGTGAAACCGCTTCATATGTGGTAGGAAATGCCAACCCCTTTTAACATTCCACTCTTGGCACGGTGGCTTGTTATTAAATCTCATTCACGTAAATCGTGCCCCTTATTTATTTCTGTCTGTGTCTAGCTCCAGTTTTCTTGATACTGTTTCTTTATTAATGCAAGAGTGCATTTTCTTGTCAGAATTCCTAGTTTTCATGAAATGGCAGCTTTGCAGTTGTATGATCATCAAAAGATATGGTGTAGTGAATGAGACTCTCCCTTTCTTAATGGAAGATCTTCATTTTGAATTGAGTATTGAAAAATTCTTGGTAGGAAGCATTATTCTTAAATGGGTCCTACCCAGTGTTGATCTGGGTGGGGAATAAACTTGAGAAACCCAAAAACCCATATATTATTGCGATACATGGGGCATGCATTCTGCTAGACAATCATTCATAACACAACAAAAACCAACCCTTTCTCTATGGTGTTTTTAGATGATTACGGTCTCATTGAGGGGTAATGAAGAACCCTCACTTGTTCAGAATCACACTGTTAAACAAAGTATTAAATTTGGTAATAACTATCATTAAATATACATATAAAGCCGGTGACTTTTTATTTTCTAATCAAAAGACACTTTTATGAAGCATTTATACAATGAAACAAGTATTATGTCCACTACAACACCAAATCATGTTGATTTACTATGGTTAAATACATATAAAAATTAACCATGATTTAGAAATAAATCTCATACAAAAGAACACATTTTCTTTGGTGCATGTATCAGGCAATATGTACTTTTGTATTCGTCCAAATCAAGACTTATTCGTGTAATGCGTGGGGTCTAAAAGGTGAAAAAGAGCTCATACAATTTTGTTTTTTAGTTAATAGTACCTTTGATTAAGCCAGTAGTCTTGTTGATTAAGTAGCCAAATATACATATGGACACTTAATTTTGGTACTAGATTTCTTGTTCCTATGACTATAAAATAAAGAATAATAATCATATAGTCAGATGATTCAAATGCCGCCAGCTCACATATCAACTTCCTCTTAACTGTAGAATAGTTGTTATTGGGGGCCTCTTGGGGGAAATGCTTTTAATGGCCTCTCAGCCTCTAAGCTAGCCTTTAAAGTGTTTATTCCTAAATTTTAAAAAATTATAAATGAGACAATAAAAAAATATAGAACAAAAAAGAAAACATAATAAAAAGCTTTGCTTAATAGATCTCAGCAGCTTTTGATGTTGCTTTTGGGGGGACTAAGAATGGTGGTAGGGGCGGACGTTTATTTATTTATTCGAACATAGTAACTTTAATTAGCCTTTATATATATATATACACACGTTCTTTTATATAATAAGTCACTTGAGCAACTTAAAATTATTGTGTTTGCTTCCAAAAATTACTATTTGAGTAAAAGTAACATATCCCAAACCCAATAAATGAAATAGAAGGCAAATTATGAATTTGTTTGTCCTTAATAGCTTTGATTTAAACTTTGTTTATATCTTAAAATTTTTACTAAATAGGTATAAGTAATAGATTTCAAACTAAATAAAATAATGGGCAAATCTCAAAAGTTCTTAACTCTTTAAATACATATTCTAAATCTGTCTCTTAACAGTGTAGTTTGAGAAAAAATTAACAACCACAATAATTTACTATTGTGTTCAATCTACTTAAGATCGGCAATATAAACCCTCAATTTCATAATACTCCCTCCATCTCATAGTACTTGTGTATACTATTAAAAATATTTATCTAAAATAATTTGTCAATTTATAAAATTAAAATTATATTAATTTAATTTAATTTTTTTTCAACTTGCCCTTAATTTGATTCATTTTGAAATAAATATTTTTTTTATTTATGATTTATAAAATAACGTATAAAAAGAAAAATTGACAAATAATATGAGACGAGGAGTGTAGAAGTGCAGGAAGAGGAAAGATAAGATACAACAATCATAAAGATCTTATAACATATATAGCCAATGGAATTTAGATGTCCAGAATCTTTTGACCTAATTCCCATACATATTTCATAACTCTTTTTCCATGTATATAGTCGTAAAAGGGGGCTCGTCATGAAAAATGAAATGAAGGACATTGATACCTAACAAAAAATTCCATGTTATTATAATCAACATTTTTATAAAATGATTGAATATAAGATTTTATTAATGTTAAAATATATCTAAATTTATCGCTTGAAAATATAAATAAATTATATTTTTACATAAAATAAGATTATATTATTTATCTTCTCGATCTACTGACTCACTAATTAAGATTCACGATGAGTAAAATATTTCCTACTAAGAAGTTCTTAATTTTACTAAATTGTGCATTTAATTAATATAATTACATTATTGTATTTCCACATGGCTATAATATGATGGTCCCTCAACCTCATTTGCTGGATTTGAATGTGACAAACTCATGTTGGACACTTTGAAATTTTGCTCTGCAATATTAAAGTCACCTTTAATTTTGGGACCTATCAATGATGCGTCCTGTCACATGAAAATTCAATCATATAATTGTGAGAAATAAATTCCCACAATTACTAAATTTTAGGTTAGTTTGATAAGTAATCCCTAGTTAATATTCTCTCCATTTATTTTTATTCGTTCATTATATTAAAAATAAATATTTATTTTATTTATTCAGTTTCAAAAGTCAAAAGATAATTCATCACTTTATTTTTATTTATCATTAATATTAACTATACTCCATCTATTTATCTTTATTTGTTTACAATACAAAATATAGATGTCAAACAATATTTATCCACTTTATGAAATCAAGAGATAAGTTTACGTTTAATCCCTAATTCACCTTTATCATTAATTATAGTAATTTCCTTAATATATTTTTCAAGATATTGCATTTTTATATTCAAAGAGTATTTCGATAAATTTACCCCTATCGTTACTGCTACTTAATCCTTATGCCAAGTTAATAGTGCACCTACTATTGTTGAATGGAAGGAGTAGCTTTACCATAATACATTTCTCAAAATATTAGAATTTATTATATTGTTGTAGTAAATAATTCCCTCTATCTCATATTAACTTAATTTTTGAGGTTTTTTTTATTGTTAAAAATAGTCGAATTGTTCAAAATTTAAGATCAATATTGTTTGAAACTTTTTTCCATATAAAAGTTTTTTGAATAATACATGATAAATTTAGACTTCTAAAAACGTTATAACTTCTTATTTTTTCTAGAAATATCAAACATTTAGAACAAATTCACATGTCAAAACGTCTAGTATTTAGAACATAAGATCATGAAAAAATAGTATTTTTTTTAGCAAATCAGTGAAGCAATAAGTTGGATCTCATACAAAATTATAAATATTTAAAACCAACTCCACCAATATACTATTTTATAATATATTAAAAATTAAAAACTACCGCTCGAAGTCAAGTATAAGGTACAAGGCAATTGAGTTTTAGGAAAGTCAAATTGAATCAAAAAGCAAATACCTTGGAATTATTGAAATTGTATATTCTTTTAGATATATAGTACCCTCTCAAAAACATCAAAAGAATACTCCCAATGCTCATCTTTTGTTCTGGCTCTACACCACAAACAATAAAATAAAAAAATAATTTAACAAATAGCAAATTAAAATAATCCCACTAGAAAATGGAGCATAAAGGGTAAGGAAAAAGAACAAGAAGATAACTCTTTTTATATTAATGAATTTTACCTTTTTTAAATGCATTTTTTAAATATTGACTAATTTCAAATTCAGTTCAATAGATTTTCAAAGTTATATGCATGGAGGTAAGTAAATTTCTAAAATTACATTAATCCTATTTCATGATCGTTTTTATATGTCGAGGACTTACTCCAAGTGAAATATTGATAATAAGGCTAAGAAATAATAACTTTAATATAAAACATGTGATTATTTTATTTGTATTTGCGTAAATTTTTAAATTTAAAGTAAATAATCACAAAATTAACAACTATGATACTACTATATTTATATTACTCAATAGAAAATAATAATCTGAATATAGAATAACAAAATGACCAATATCAATTCTTCAAGATTTTTCTTTCAGAATTAAGGTTAATAAAATTTAATCAAACACATGTGATATAATATTATTTCTACTATTTTTATTTTCCGGTCAATTAATAAATCAAATATCTATCAATAAATATTTCTTAAATAATTTCATCGTTATTTAATTCAAGTATGTAATTTTAAATTTACTCGCACTCAACGATATGATTGATGTATATTAAATAATTTCTTTTCATCCATTCAAATCATCAAATAGAATTACCCAACTAATTGCTCTAGTTGAAAGTAGTATGCGTGTATCTCATAAAATTAATGAAAATATGAGCAAATTAATCTGAACACCACAATAATAATATAAAAGAATAATTCAATATAACTTATTTATATATCAAACAATCATATCTTTTTTTTTATAATCAGCTTGAATATATTACTGCGTCATCAAATAATGATTACCATTATTATAAATAAAAATTATCTTTATTTCTTTGTTTACGTATTTAAGTTCGTGACATAAGAAAAAGGGTAAAATAATTCAATTCGAGAAGTTAGAAAAAGAGAATTTGTAATTAAATACTTCATTCCATCTTATTTATCATGAATTTTTTTTAATTATAATCATCTTGGATATGTGAATATATATCCAAATAATGATTACCTTTATTATAAATAGAAAAAAAATGATATCTTTGTTTATTTGATCTATGTGTTTAAGTTCGGGACATAAAAAAAAGGAGTGCAAATAATTCAATTTGAGCAGTCAAAGAAAAAAAAGAAAAGATAATTTGTAATTAAATACTCTAGTCCATTTTATTTAGCAGATTTTGTTTTGAGAGTCAAACAAAATAAAATTTGAAAAATTTTAAATGTTTTTTTTATCATATAAAAAAATTATAATCGTACACTCTCTTTCTATTTTAGTTGTTATGTTGTTTTTTTTAAAGTCAATTTGACTAATTTTTGAAGCTAAAGTAGATTATATTTATTTGATATTTTAAAATAAAAATTTAGATATTCAAAAATTATGCAAAACGTATTATTGATTCAATATTTTATGCATAAAAATATAGTCAAAAGTTATATAATTTGACTATAAAAATAAAAATTTTAACAACTAAAATGAATGAATATGGTAGTATTTTTTTGTATAATTTTAAATATTTAAATCCTTTTAAAAAAATTAAATTAATGTAATCTAATCTAGGTTTGAATTTAGTCAAACTTTTTTGAAAAATAAAATATAAGAAGGAACGGACAGAATATATATATATACATATATATATATATATGCAAGCAACGGTGATGACGTTGTCTATTCAATGTCAATTTGTTTTAACTCCTCACTCTCACCTTTCTCTTTAATTTCAAATCCACTCCCCTCTCTCCTTTTCTCTCTCCGTCTCTCTCTCTCTCTCACACACAGAGTTGCACTTCCCATTTTGTTTACTCAGCTGCACCTTCACTCTTTCTCCATCATCGCATCGATCATTTTTGTTTTTTGAAAACCCTAGGATTGTTTTTTTTGCTTCAACGACAGTTCAGATCTTACTTTGATGGTGGAAAGAATGTGAGATTTGACTGATTGAAGATTCGCTTGTGAGTTTATTTCTGGATTTGTTCCGCTTTTGTATTTGTTCCTCATTTGATTATTTACCGTGTTAATGTTTGTAATGTAGTTCTTTTAATTTTTTTTTGATTGGTTTTGATTGTGTTGGATCGAATTCGGGGCTGCTTAAACAAAACGCTTTTACATTTTTAGGTTTACATGTTTACTTTAATGAAGTAATTGAATTGTTGGATCCTCGAGAATCTTTTGTTCGCTTAAATTAAGTAATGCTGGTTAGAAAGAGTTAGTTTTAAGCTTTGGAAAAATTGCAGTTTTTAGATGGTTTCTCGAAATGTTATGTGTGTTTGGTATGAAAGGAAAATGCTTTCCTGAAAAGTAAATTTTATCTGGGAAATCATGTGGGCATTTTTTGGTTCCTTGAAAAAATGTTTTATACAAGAAAATATATTTTCTGCCAGAAAAGAGGGAATGGCTTCCATTGCTATTGAGAAAATCATTTTCCTTCATGAATGTCAATTTGTTAGGGGTTGTTTGGTTGATGGGATAAGGATGTTCTGACCATGGTATGGAATTAGGTTTTACTTATATGACGTTTACTGATACATAGATTAATTATAGGACAATTTGTGTTAACTACATGGGGTGTAATGTGGAAAAGTAATATAGACAATTCCTACATAACAAGGACTTTTAAATTATTCACTCATTATTATTCATCATATGACAATTCCTACATCATTATTGTCTTTTGATAATTGAGAAATCTTCAAGGCTAGTGGTGTGTAGTTTGAATCCGGATAGATAATGGCCCGCTCCTCTATATTCTCCCCTAAATACTAAGGTTTGAACCTGTGAACATGCATCTAGCCAACACATTATGTGTTGCACTATTATCACTAGACTAAATTCCTGGGCATCAATTCCAACGTTATTATTCTCTGCATAAACAACACTGTATTATAATTATGTGTAACGAAACCATAAACCAAACAACACCTTGTATCATATAATTTCAACAATAATCAACATGTAGATATGGATGTCAACTTTTAGTACTTAAAAAGTGCTAGGAAACTACAAGTATACCCTTTTGTCACCATATACAATTTGTATTACGTCACCTATTTCTATGCCCAACCAGACATCAAAGAAAATTTTCTATGGAAAACATTCTTCCCCATTCTAAACACACTTGTAAATGGAAATTGTGTGAAGTTGGTTGCCAAGTCTTTATTTCCTCTAATTACTTATCAACTCATTCCTCTCTAATTCTATGAGGTAGCGGTAAGGTCTGCGTACAATCTACCCTTCCCAGACCCCACTTGTGGGATTTAACTGGGTATGTTGTTGTTGTTTACTTATTAACTCATTCTTTGTACAACATCTGGGATTTCATGCCTTGAAACCTTCCATTCTTGACAACAGATTCTTTGTCTGACTTTTGTTTGCTGATTCATCCACATGGAAGCATTTTTCTATTAAATGAGGAAATGGAGGTTGAAAAGAGAACTTCAAAAGGAGGCTTTCTTCAGCTATTTGATTGGAATATCAAGTCTCGGAAAAAGCTTTTCTCTAACAAGTCTGAACTACCTGGTAACTACTTTTCTCTTTGCCTGTTGGCAGTTGAAGGCCACTTTTCTTATAACTGATGCTTATTGATGAATATTTTTCTATCCCATGTTCCTGTATTGTGGCTGTAGAGAACTCTAAACAAGGAAAAGAAAATGCCAATGGATCAGCCAATTTAAGACTTCAGCAGGTAACTTCCTTGTTCTTTGTCCTGCTATCTCCTCTCAAATAATTCAGGACTTCTTGTGAGTGTTTATAATATCTTTTGGTCTGTCATTTTGATTATCTGTATATGTTATTGAAGGCTCATGATTATGGTCTTGGTACCAACCCCAAGCAGAACTGTGATTTTTACAGTGCTTCATCAGCAGCCGAGGATGAAAATTCTGGTGGTCAAAAAGCACCTGGGGTTGTTGCACGTCTCATGGGATTGGATTCTTTGCCAACTTCAAAAGAGTCTGATCCCTATTTTAACTCATCCTCTGATTGTCACTCCTTCAGAGATTCTCCATATCTAAGTTTTTTAGCTGATTTCCAGAATGAACATCATATGATAGTCGATGGTAACATGCGAAATAAATTGGATGGGTTTATGAAAAATCCTGTTGAAATAAGGCTGCAGAAGGTGCAGAGCCGGCCCATCGAGAGGTTTCAAAGTGAGGTATTGCCTCCAAAATCAGCTAAGCCTATTTCAGTTACTCAACACAGATTGTTATCTCCTATCAAGAGTCCTGGGTTCATCCCTCCTAAGAATGCAGCTTACATACTAGAGGCAGCTGCCAGAATATATGAGCAGAGTCCCCGACCCGCGGCCAGAGAGAAGGTGCAATCTTCTGGGTCTTCCTCTGTCCCTTTGAGAATACGGGACTTGAGAGAGAAAATGGAGGCTGCTCAGAGACAGTCTAGTAATTATGAAGCATCACACAGGCCAAAAGAACAAAATTCTGTAAAGAACGTCAGAAGACAACCCTGTGAAAGAGGCCAGGCTCAGTCAGATAATACACGTCAATTGAGGGCTTCTGAGATATCAAGAAGAGATGTCTCCCAAAATAAAGGGAAGGAGAAGTCAGTTTCACTAGCAGTCCAGGCAAAGACCAACGTTCAGAAAAGAGAGGGGAAGGAATCTATAGAATCTACTTCTAGTAAGAACCCATTGAACCAGAAAGAACAGAATGACTCTAAGTCTGGTCGGAGGCGGCCAAGTGCAAAAGTTGGGGAAAGGAAAAATTCACTCAACCGGCCTTCTGATGTGCTCAGGCAGAACAACCAGAAGCAGAACTCTGCATCTAATAAAGATGGGGAGAGTTCAAAAACTTCAGCTCCCTCCCACAAAGAGAAAAAATTATCTACTGGCAACATCTCTAGGTCAACCAAGACTGTCAGTAGAATTGTTGTAAATACCACAACTGCTACTGGAACTGCAAGTATTGTAGGAACTGATGTCGGAAAGGACCTTTCATCATCGAGGGACTCCAGAGTGAGGTCCTTAACTGGAAAGAAACAGCCAGTCAATTTGGATATTGGTTTTGATGGATGTGGTGCTGACAATATGATGACGAGTAAAGATGAGAGGTCTATAAAATGTAATTTAAGTATTGAAGGATCCTCGAATTGGGATACAGCTGACAGGAAAAATGGGAATGATGTAGTGTCATTTACTTTCACCTCACCCATCAAAAAATCAATGCCTGGCCCCACTTCATCAAGTCATGTTTTGGAGAAGAACAATGCTTTGTGTCTCTTTCCAGGTTCTTATGAAGATCAGTCTGATTCAAGAACATCAGCGATATCTTCTTTAGGTTTGAATCCCATTGGTAGTGATGCTTTAGGTATTCTCTTAGAACAAAAGATCAAAGAATTAACTTCTAAAGTTGGACCATCTTGTGAAGATCTCATCAAAACAGGGACTGCTTCTATTTCTGCCAATACTTTTGAAGATAGTGTGTCCACTGTAGCACATGGGAGGAGACTTCAAGTTGATTTGCTTCATGAAAAAGCAGGTGACTTTGGTCACTCTTCTGTTGATGACCTCCGGCTTACTGCAACTCAGATGTGGCAGGTATTTCTTAAATTCCCTTAGCTTCAAAATGCCATTTTTATGACTAAAACACCAACCCATCCCCAAAAAAACTCTTGGATGAAAACTTGGAACAGGTAAAGCAATGAGAAATTGAACGTATATGATGATCATATGGGTAAGAAACTTTTTGACATAGCATACCACATTTTTCTCAGTTTATGAAAGTGGAGCATATACTTGTTTGGTACTTTGGTTGTTCCTCGCTGAAAAGAAATGAAAGATTGCCTAGTCTTGTATCATTTAGGAATTACTTATGAATTATGGGTGAGGTGAGGTACTTAGGTAGAGGTACATCAACATGATAAATGCTTGTATAGCTAACAGGTACCCAAAATGTGTTATGGCCACTTTGCATGAATAATGTCAAAGGTTAGGAACTCTTTGAAGTTGAACCATCCAGCTCCCTTACTGAGCCGAGATCCAAGTAATATAACTTTGCTGTTTTTATTTCGTTTGAGATGAGAAGTCATATAGTTTATTATGTGATAATAGCAATCAAGCTCAACAGGAGGCTGTGAAAATAATTTTGGTGTTTTTTCTTTCTCTTTATTTGACTAGTCATTTGAGGATTCTAAAATGATTTTCGAAGTCAACCTTTGATTACTCAATCCAATATATGACAAAAAGAGTAGCTGTAGACATATACAGGCTTTCTCTGCTGTAAGCCAAAGGGATCTGCAACCCCCCACCCTTTTTTTCCCTTTTGTTTAGTTGAAACTACTGAATGTCCAGATGTAGATTTTCTGACACACATAATTAGAATGATACATGATGGCTTAGAAATGAATAACCCTCCAGGAAAATGCCTTCCGGATTCTCATATATGCTGCCTACTAGTTTGAGATTGTGGCATAGTTGATTGATTGATATCTAGTTGTTAACCTTAAAAAGTAAGTATTTGTCCAAGATTTCAGGCCATGAACACTTGTGTTTTTAAGACTGTCATACCAGGTCATCTATGGAATGAAAAATTAATTAACTGACGAGTTTGCAATAATCGTTACTCAAGAAGTTGACATTTATTGTGTGAAGACCTAACATTGGCTACTTCTCAATGGCACTCTTAAGTCAAAACATCTTTGGCTTGTTAGTTAGTCTAACCTTAATCCCACTTCAGACTATAAGAAGCAATGCAGTCTTATAAAATTATAACTTGTGATGATATGATTCTATAATCTTTCGAAAACCATGCAGAGTTCTTTTTTTGGATAAATGAAATCCATGTGTACTTAGCAAAGAACAAGGCAGTGGAAGCAAAATGTCCCTATATACACAATACAACTAGTTGGACTTAAGGTTTAGTAATTGTTGGTACACTTGCATTACATGCAATATCTGACAAAGTGCCTTTCAGCTTGGTTATAGAGATTATACATCATGTAGGAGTAAGTGTGAGCTTTATATCATTTTTAACTTTAGTATTTCTAATTTGCCCTATTGTACAAATATTCAAGTATCGGAATAAAATGCGCGAAGATGTAATATAATTGATGTTGAGAATTTATATGCAAACCCATCTAGTTTGGGATTGAGGCATTGTTGCAGATATTGAATTCCTATTTCTGTATTATTGCTGTACTACTTTTTCTCAGAAAGAAAAACAACAGCATGATGATACCAGTCTGATCTTATCTGCATCAATTTCAGGGTCCAAAAAAGGTAGAAAATCCTAAAACTGCCAGCAGCTTTATGTGTGAAAGAGAATTTACTCTCCCTTGTTCTAGTCCGGCTTCAAGTTTGGAACCTTCTATCTCAGGAGGCAGTTGCAATTCCTTGGATAGCAACAGAAGTTTAACGACTGATGGTAATATAACTGATCTTTAGTTTCCTCCTATTTAAGATTGTGATGATTCATCAGTTGAATGGTTGGATTGCATGCAATTGAAGTGATAGTCATGTATATTATTGACTTTGCTGAAAGCATTTATTATGTTTGTTCTATAAAACTTTCGGTGGTATTTACTTCTCACTCTTGTGTCCAAATAAATTTCACCTCAATATATGTTAACGTAGAACAGAAGTAGAGAGTCTGGCTTACAAATCAAAAGAAAAAAGAGCACGAGTGACAATTTTGTGGAATTTGGGAATGTTTTTTCGAATAAAAAGTACATATGCACAGAGTGGGCACTTGTTTTAAGTTCTAAACGATAATACGCCAAGACCAAGATAAGATCTGGCAGATCTTCCTGTGTTTTGTTTCAACTTTCTGTAACAAGGCATTTCATATGAATCTAAAAAAGTAAAAAACTTTACTACTTGGGCTCAACGCCCCAAGCTTGTTAGATGGACGTTAAAAGATGTTTTCAAGTTCTGTACGTTGATGCATGAAATAAATGTTGTCCATTACCTGCATATTTCCATCTCCCTCGGGAAAAAGATCAATTAAATCCTGACTGATGAAACTTTATGATTCAGGGAGCAAGCACCAGGGGTCGGATGGATCTCAGGCAACAATGAGTTGGAAAACCTACATGAGGACTTATTTGATAGAAGGTGATGCAGAGCTGTCGGACTCAGCCTCTTCAGTTTCTCTTGCTTATGCAGGTGAAAAGGATTCAACTATCACATCGCCTTCCACAAGTTTCAGTGAACCACCTTACTGGGAGTTGAGATATATTAGAGATATAATTATAAGTTCAGACTTGGTGATGGAAGAGTTTGTGCTGGGTGAGGCTCAAAGTATTATTGCTCTTGATCTCTTCGACCAGTTGGAGAGTCAGAAGATCCAAACTAATAAAAATGCAGAAGAGCAGCTGAAGATTAGGAGAAGAGTATTGTTTGATTCGGTGGTTGGATGTCTGGAATTCAGGTGTAAACAGAGTTATGGAGGAAGTTTTGAAACTTGGGCAAAGTGGACAGCATTGGTCCAAAGGAAGGAGCGGTTGGCAGAGGAAGTGTATGGAGAGATTGCTGGCTGCACAAGCATGGAAGATTTGATGGTGGATGAGGTTGTCGACAGGGACATGAGCACAGGCCTCGGGAAGTGGATTGATTTTACCTTTGAAGCCTTCGAAGAGGGTATTGACATTGAGGAGGGGATCCTTTCATCTTTGATGGATGAATTGATCCATGACCTAATGTGAATGAGTCCTCTTCTGGCTTTTATCAACATGAAGTTTTATACTTGAGCCTTGCAACTTTACAGCTTCCTTGTGCATTGTTCTGTTTTCCTTTTCTTTTCCTCATGAAAGGTGGCTCAAGTGATTGTTCATATTTATGTTCTTAGATAGGATCAGAATCTCCATGATAGGGGTGCATTATTCTTCGAATGCAACTGTGCAATGAGAAGCCTTTCTGCCTAGGTTTTCACTGATTTTGAGTGTGATATAGTAGAGCATGTTGTGGGTTTGAGCTCAAACTCAGCTCTTATGGCCTCTCTTTTAACTCTATAAATGCTCTACTGCAGTTCCTTTTAGAACAAAAACATTTCTATATCAATGGATGATTTAAACTGAAACCTTCTTTAGTTTTACTTTCTAATTTTGTTTAGTATTATTACTATCCTATTTCGAGGGAGTTGAATAATTTTCTTTCAGCTTAAGTTTTTAAAATTTTCTTAACTACAAAAGTTATGATTATAATACTGTTTAATCCACCTTCAATATATGAATTATTTAATTTCCAATATTAAGTATGAATAAGACATGATGATTTGAGTTGACAATGGCAATGGGCTTAAAAGAGTCGTGACACAAAGGAAAGCCAGAAAGGTGGTCCTACTGGGAACAGCCGTCCACTTTGGCCGCCGGCGAGCTTCTGACAAAGTAACGTGCACCCCCACCCCCACTCCCTCCAAATCTATTCTGGTATTTTTACTCTGAATCTTCTGAAAAAGCAGCAGACAATGACTTATGTCAAAAAGCTCAACCACCATATTCTGGTCTAAGATAGTAAATCATTCTTTCACTTCATTGAAAGAAAGACGCGGCAAAATGGTTGAAATTTCTCATTTAATCAGTGATCTTGAATTTAAGCTTTTAAGAACGTTGCTTTAACCCCTCCCAGTAAGTCTACGTGCAAGCTGGCTAACAAAATTTTCCATTAAAAAGTTTAAATTATTAATGATATTATCCTTTTATTTACGCAATTAGTTTTTAACATGTTTTACATATTTCTTAAACTAGTTGATAACAATATATATCGTAATGTTTATTATTTAATGAGTTCTAATGTTTACGCATGGTTGTTTTTTGCTTTATCTAATGCTTTGTAGTGATAATTTTTATGCAGATTTAAGATTCTGAATATTATTGGGACCGAGTATTTCCTATTTGAATGTCATGGAATTCTATCTTTAACTAATAAAAAATAAGAGGTTGTCTAGATTGATTGTGACTAATCAGGGATTAGTCATTTCATTTATCTCTTGGCCATTTGGCATAAATGTACAAAGTAGATGAAGTATATGTATGAACATAATATACTGTTTAACTACCCCCACCGCCCAATCTGATGGACTCTCTCATAATGACATCTCTCATTTATCTCCATCTCATACATTTCTTCTTCGTTTTTATTTACGTGGATGAGTAAATATACACGAGGCAATTAGCTAATATAGGTATAGTTTGAATTAATTATGGTTTGTGGCAAATATTTAATTATAATTATAGTTTGAATTTTGTATAATTCGCACGATTTATACAAACGATGTGGGCGATTATACAAAAATTGTGCGCGAATCAAATTACATAGCGAAATATACAAATACTGTGAATTCTATGGTGAAATATATAGACGCGATACAAAAACTGCGAATTGTATAGCAAATTATACAAATATTACAGTAATTATATAAACGTTGATATAACTATATTTACGGAATGTATTGATACGGCGCATAATTAAATTTTATATATTTGTTATTTATGAAATTTGCACTGTACTAACATCGAAGCTCACTTACATCAATCAGTTCAAATATTTGAAAAATCTACTTGGATTCTTGTGTGTTGAAGATTACTTTTGGTTTTGTCGAAATGCCTTGGCGCATAGACGAATGGCAGGTTTCTACTTTCTGATCAAATAACAGATATTACTAATAATTTAACATATTATTAGCAGAGACCTAGAATTAAAAAAACTTGATTTGAGATAATGGGGTGGCTTTTATTTTTATCAATACAAGAATTGGTCCCATCAAATTATAATTTAGTGATAAGATTACAAATTCCGAATAACAAAAGAGGTAAATCTGAAGTCTTGCAAAAGATTAAGTTATTATTGAACAATATTCATTCAACCTCTATTAAAAGTAAATCTTTAATACAAAGTGATCTCATAGATACTAAAAGATCACAACACATGTAGCACCACAAATGTAAAGATTTTGTGGAAGTTATTTTCAACAATAGTTTGGTGAGGGGTTTGTCCATAATTAATTATGTGACAGCACATGCAATTAGATCTCTCATTAATTAGTTTATAATTATTAAGTTCAAGTGGAGAAGGAGAAGCATGCATGATGGCTAAGCATATTGTTGTAGTTAGAGACTCTCCATACTTTTCTCAAACATCTCATGTGCCTTCTTTTTGTCATTTGCTTATGGCAAATATAATACTAAATACATTTCACACCCTAATATATCACATGCTCCATTCTTCCATGCTTTTACTCTCTATTTTTTCTTTTCTTTGTCCAAATCTTTTTAGTTTGTAAAATTAGTCGTGTATTTATATCTTATGTTGTCATTATTTAGTTTATATTTATTATTTTTACCGTATTTACATACTATTATTTGTTTTTCATTATTTGTCATTGTTCTTTCTTTCCTTTTTTTTCCATATCTAGTATCTTGGAGCTTGATTTTTGATATGAGGGTTTTCTGAAAACAGTCTCTCTATCTTTATGAGACAATGGTAAGTTTTGTGTACATTCTATCTTCCCCATACCCCACTTGTTGAATTACACTGGGTATATTGTTGTTGTTAACTATGTTGCGTTCAATCTCCATTTCAAATTAGTAACTTTAGTTTACTAATCGTAATATATAAAAATTAAATTTTGAACCTATTTAGTAGTTACTAACTTCTGATGTTGTTATCTTAAAATTTAGACTTCATAAAATTCAAATTTTGATTAAAATTGTATCATTTGCCATCACCTACGCCCCATTTTAGAAAGATTCTTTAAAATAAAAAGTCGAAAGGCAAATTGTGATAAGGCATTTTAACTATAAGGGAACCGACCATTTAACGTACACGAATTGCCTCAAGAATCTTTTTATTATATATTTTAGAGAAAAAGAAATTAAAGATACAATAAACTATAAACAATTTTGCTAGTATTTTTATTTATAAGAAGAATTATGAGTCTTGAGGCCGATTGTATAACTTTATTATTTACAACATTAACTTGTTCTTTACGCCACACACACACTTTAAAAAAAGTGTCATTAATAATATAAATAAATAAATATGAAGTTGGTTAGGATATTAATATAAGCGATATAGAACATCTATCAAAGTAAAATTTGATATATTTTCCTGAACAGTTATAAGATCATGAGAATCTTAATTCTTAGCTATATTATGCATTAGTAAATATTGAAATGCTAAAGTTTAGCGTAACGCATATTCACAAGATAAATATTGCAAATATGAATATCAAAGAAATTTTATGGACTCCGAACATATCAAAAAAAGATTTATAATCATGCAAAATTTAATAAAATAAAAAATCACATATGTTTTTATATATTAACAACATATTAAATTTAATATATAAATATTTTATAATATTATATAAATATAAATATCACTTAAGTCCTAAATCTCTTATGATTAGACGATTGTGGGTCTTTGCCATTGATATTTCATCAAATAATATGACAAAACCTATGCAAACACTCTCATATAAAACTATAGAGTTTTAGATGAAATACAAGATTTTACATTCTTTATTTTTTTGGTGAAGGATTAATATGTTTCTTCAAGAATAGACTTGCGAAAAAATATTTTAATAATAGTGTATTTTGAAGTAAGACTTTAAAATTAAAAAATCAAAAATTAATTGAACCGTATGGATATCAAGGAGAAATCGATATGATTAGAATAATTCTTTAAAAAAAATTAATTTTAATTATATATTATAAATACTCAAAAAAATTGAAATGATATAATTTTTTAAAAATAACTGATTGAATCGCACCATTAACAGCCCTAAATGGAGTATTTAACGGGGAATTAATTTTTTGAAAAAGAAGTTGATTTAGACGTGTCGAGTACTGATTGGCTATGACAATCCTCTTCACATACTTACGATATTCTGTAGCGTGTTCAGATTAGTTAATCTTATTTAGATTAATTTTAACAGGATTAATAATAATAATAATAATAGAATTTAATTAATGTGTTGACAGCTTATAGAATATTGTTTCATCAATGATTAATTATTAATTACACTAATACTAACCCTATGCCTCGTGTTGGCTGCCTTAAGTCAGAATCCTATGGAAAAGGCCTTTGATCTCCTCCTTCTCGAGTCTATGTGTACACCCCAATTAATCTAAGACCTTGTTTGCATAATCAATTGAAATAATTAAAAAAATATTTATACATAACCAAGGAGAAATAAACAATTTATTTAAATCTTGGTCGACCTCTCTCAAGCATTTTGCTTAGCAGTTTAAAAATCATTTGATGGGATAACAGTATATCCAGTAAAATTTTATAAGTAAGGTCTAAGAAGGATAAAATATACGTAAATCTTATTACTATTTCATAGAAATAGAAAAATTATTTTCGAAAGACCCTCATCTAAAAAATATCAATTTCAAATATAGAATATGCAATCGTTTAATAGGATATATTATATTAATAATATATAGTGTTCTTATTCTTTTACCCCCAATTAATGTAAGGTCTTGTTTGCACAATCAATTGAAAATAATAATTAAAAAAAATATAACCAAGGAGAAATGAAATTGTTCTAACAATTTATTTAAAATCTTTTTTGACCTCTCTCAAGCTTTTTGTTTAGTAATAGGGATCATTAGGTGGGATGTATTAGAAAAATAATATATGTGTTTATTTTAAATTTTTTTTATACTATCTTGTTGTCTTATTATCAAATATTTTTTAAGAAAAATTCAAATAGTCAAATCTTTAATATTATGTAAATTATATTATTATTTTTTCACAAATGATCAAATTTATTCTTTAGTGTTTTTTTCAAATTTCAAATATTGTAACAAGTCAACATTATATCATTATATTAAATTAAATTATTTTGATATTATTATACTAACTTCTTAAGCTAGATTTTACGATTCTAACTTTAAATTATAATTATTTTTTTATTCTTGCTTAATAAAATTTGTATATATCTTGCTTTTCTCAATCTTGTTGCGATGGCCTTGTCCATAGCAAAACATTGATGGAAGTGTGTTTGTAGAGTTAACTAATGTAAAAAAATAAAAAAGAGGCGAGGCAATGATGGAGCCATAATTTTTTTTAAGGGGTTAAGAATTTTACGAAGTAGAGATATAAACTTATTGAAAAGGATTCAGTATTTATTATATATACATAAAAAGATATTTTTGCTATATATTATAAATAATATAATTTTTCATTTAAAGGGATTAGATGAATCCAGGGTGGTAAAATTAAGTTCAACCAGCCCAACCCATTGAAGTTTGAACTCAACCCGACCCGTAAAATTATTAGCTCAATCCATCTGAACCCAACCTATTTAAAATTAGATTTATATGCAACTCGAATTAATTTGAAAGAGATCTTGTTAAAATATTTTCAAAATACTTTTTTTTTCAATTTGATATGTTTTATATAATTATAATAAAGAAAAATATAATTTAATTAAGTACTAAAATATTAAAAGGAAATAAATAAAATGAATAAAACTTAATAAAAATTTGATCGGGTTGAGTCTTGACCCTCTCTATAACCCATTTTTGACCCAAACCAATTTTAGTTAGATTGGGTCTTGAATCGTTTGATATCTTGTAAGTCCTTTAAATTTAACTTAACCCGCTTAATTGTCATCCCTAAATAAATTTTTTAATTATAAGGTGGCTTCGCCACTGGGTGGGAGACTGGGTGGTGGAGGTTGAGATGAGAATAAGCGAAAACATTGATGTTAGAATACATTACCAAAATACTCAAAACAGTCCTTTAACAGAAAACGTGCATGCACGAAAATGGATTCGATCAACGCGAGATAAGATAGGAAGCAGGGTAAGTACGGTGAGGGTGCATAACAGAGGAATAAAAGACCTCGAAACTTTAGGCTACAGGGGGAACGTGCCGCCCTCTGTTATTTGCAGGCTAATATTTGTGTGGTCCACTGTACTTCTTTCCCAATTCCCCATGTATAACTTTATTTTATTCTATTATAACCCCCTAAACTCTTCTCCCTATGCTGTTTTAGTCCTTTATTTATTCTTTTCATGCCAATTTGCCTACTTTGTAGTTCTAGACTTTTTAGTGTATTTACCATATTTAACCCTATCCCAAAAACCATTATCCTCAAAGTCATAACCAAAATATTTGTGCTATTCCCAGTTACCCCTATAAGCTTGGGAAATTAGGGTTCTAAAATCAACCAAAACAAGGTTAAGGCTAAGGACTATAGGAGTAGTAGTTAAATAAATCTCCAAAAAAGTCAAAATCATTTCAATTGAACTTGGACAAGTGATCCTAATATGTCCCCTAAGTTTTTCCTAGATTAAGAATATTTGTAGTGCTAGATCAATTTTGCTTGATTATGGACTCTTTTTACTCCTTTAGTCTTGATTTATGTGATATTCTTTGATTTGACATATTATTTAAGAAAAAAAAGACTTTTAAAATTTTTAGTCTAAAATTATTTTTACATATTTATGTGGTTGAAAATCATTTCATTAAAGATAAAAAGAGAATTTTTAAAGATAAATTATTTTCAATTAGAGTAAAATAACATTCTTTTCTTAACAGACGAAAAAAGATAGAGAGGTGAGTGCCTTTTTTTCTTGAAAGGATTTTATCCATCGGCTCAAACCCTATATTTTGCCGAATTAAAATGATACAAAAAGGAATAAGAAAGTGGCAAGTTAATGATCAAATTGTCTTGAGTTCTAAATCTTATGCTATAATATAGTATAATCTTGATGTTGGACATATCTAGTAGTATTTTAATTTGTCATGTTTGAAGGTCAAAAGTAATTATTTGGATTTGATTTTTTTTTCTTTCCTTCAATTTTTAAAATGAAGATAAAATCGGAACATACATAAGTACATTTCCAAAATTCACCTCTAAATTATATTGAATATGTTATTATATGTAATTGTGTATTATATTTAAAGTTATATTAATTGTATTATAAAGTAAACTGCTTTTTATGAAAAACTAATAATGTTTTAATAATCTACAATTACCATGTAAACGAATGAGTGCGGATGAATTTTAATTTCTTGTTTCAACTTTTGGAAATCAACATTGAAAATAAATGAAGCAGAAGCCAATATAAAATGCTTTAGTAACCTACAATTGCCATGTTTATCTATCAACTTTTTAAAGATAAATTAAAAAACAATTGAAAGAAAAGCCAATATTGCTATCCCAAATGCAAAAGTGGAGTGGAAGAGACAAAAGAGAGGAGAATTATATTATGTATATTTTTGGAGAGGAGCAATAATTTAGACCTTTTGCTCATGTTGGGACATGCATAGCTAAGAGTACTCCAATAGTATGGCACAAGAAATGGAATGACATTTTCCTCACTTTTGGAAAGCAAAATAGCAACATTTTGTGGATCTAGTTCTAGTAGAAAATTTGGACATATAATTTTATATCTTGATTTGAAATTATAAGATGAAATCAGTATTTTGATATCTAATTTTATTTTATAGGTGAAATTTTAAATTTTCCAAGAAGTCTAATCCAAAAATTTTCATAGCATGATTTCTTATTTTCCAAATATAAATACCAACGTATAAGTTTATATTTTATAAATGAAAAAAGTCATTTTGTATCAAAATAGTTTTTGTGAGAATACCAAGCGAGTGATGAAATATTCACGGAATATGAATATAATAATATCGTTGACTAACACGGCTCATATTCACTACAACTCCTATTCAATTTTACTTTTTTATTAAATTAAAGTTTGCGATCAATAAATAATGCATATTTTTAGAAATACCTTTGTAATAATGTATTTTACTTTTATTACGATCTTTTACTTGTTCGGTAAAATTATATATCTAAATTATAATTGGAGTAATTTTGATAGTTTTCACAGCTTATTAGATTTTTATATTTATGAGCAAAAATAACTTAAAAATTTAAATTATATGTATAAATAAAACTTCAATTTTTCATCTCACGTAATTTTAATTCATATGATGATTTCGTTTTATATGACCTAATAGGCTCTAATTAGTACTATATTGCTTTGTATTCTTACCATCATTTGCTTTTGTCTTACGCATAATAATTCATACCAAAATTCCATGCATGCTAATAGATCTCTAAAATGTTACTTTTTGATAATATATGTTCATCATGAAGAAGAAGAAGAAAAAAAGATGGAAGAATAATTATATTTTGGACATTCTAATTAGTCAAAGAATTCTAGTCCCCTTGACCATATAATAATGATGATACCCAATCTAATCTCACTGACTAAAAAGCACAACAACTACAAAAATATTAATCATGATTCATGTATTGCTTTGAGATATTGCAACAATGAGTTCCTAAAAGTGTGCACACATTTTCTTTAATCAAGTGGTACCTTAATTCCTTTGAACATAAGAAACCAATTGACTTTAAACATATATTTAAAAAATCATCTTTGAGTAGTATGCTTCATTAGTGTTACTAATTAAGATTAGAGACCGAAAACCTAACGTATTTGCCTTATGTAATTTGATTGAAAGTGCTAGTTAGAAGATTTATGTGTTTTTTTGTCAGTGAGAGCTGTTTTGCAACAATCACGATTCATATTGATGGATGCTGATTGTCAAAAATTTTAAAATAACTTCTACGAGAGGACAAATATTTTAAGTATATCATTTAAGCTTCGTCAAAAAAAAATCACATTTATTATTCTATCTGTTAAAAAGAATAATTTAATTTGATTTGATTTAATAAGAAATTTTAAAAAATAAAAAATACTTTTAAATTTTTTGATAATCTTATAATCTTAAATGAAAAATTAAAATTTTATCAAAAAAATAAATTATTTTTTTTAAATCAATTAAAAAAAAAAGGAGATCGTTCATTTTTTAAAGGAAATGAAGGAAGTACTTCTTTTCACCTCCAAGTTTTCTTAATACCATAAATCTTGCCCCAAAAAAAAAAAAAAAAAAAAAAAAAAAAAAAAAAACTAAAAATAAAGATACGTTTTGCCTATTAAAAATTAAAGAACTCATAATTTTTTTTTTTTTTAAAAAAACTCCTTAATAGCTGAGGAAAGTCAAAATCACACTTTAATTTTATTGATTGGGATAGTTTTTGTGTGGATGGAATATACTATTGATTTTTTTTTTTAATGTGCGAGCGTTTTCCTTTTTAGAGAAAAAAAACAAAACAAAACAAGAATTGGCGGTGCTGCCCATAACCGCGAGAGTTGATACTGCAGCATGTTATTTTCTCCAAATTTGAGAAATTTAATTTCTCCTAATCTGTAAATTAAACTTGTCATGAAGACATTCAATCTCTGTTTAATTAACTCTTCTGGTCAGTGTCATTCAGTCACTATCCAAGCACAGCGGTTCATTATTGATTTGACATAAAAACTAAGAAATC
>JAPFFP010000001.1:29360154-29373920 GCA_026153255.1 Solanum medicagineum
AATAATTATAATTGAGAAATAACTATAATTATTGATAAAAGTAATTAAGAATTAAATATATATTTTTTTTGATTTCATAAAATAAATAAATATTATTAGACATTTATATTTAATATAATAGACAAATAAAATTATGAAATGTTTAGAACTTCTTTTCCAGGGAAAATTCTCAAAATTGGGTCACTATTATTACGCATTGTTATTTTGAGAAATGAAACTCTTATTTCTTTTATTTATATATATATTATTCAAATGCAATTGTTTTTGTTTTGAATAAGTTTTTTTTGAAAAGTAAACATAAATGTAGACACATCCGTGCAGAGCACTCAATTAATGCTCATGCCTCATGTAAATTTATACTACTGTTTTCAAAATCACATCCATCAATCAAGTACTCTTAGTAAAAAAAAATAAAAATTGATTTGGAAAAAAAATAACTATAGTATTTCTTTACTAATGTAATTTTAGCAAAAAAGTATATTTGATTTTAAAATAACTGATAGTGTGATATGTTTTTTTAACCATTTCATTTAAAATTTACTCGGAATTTTAGTATAAATATAAAAAGTAAGATGAAAAATAAACAGGATCAAATAGTCTTATACTTCCTTCTTCTTAATGTAGGCGTAAATTTTGAGAACGTGACATTTATTTTGAAAGGTAGATAATGTGATTTTAATATTGAGAAAAAATACTAGCAGTTTCAGGGGTGTCAAATATGCAGCTTTGATTGAATTTGAGAATGTTAAAATAGATTCAAATAGAGATTGAGTTAGGTAAGGATCTGTTAAAATTTATTTTGAGTTTAAATGAGCTAAAATTTAGGTTGAGTCACATGACCCGCTCAGTCTCAATAATTTTGACATATTATTAGTATTAACTTTTTATAATCACAATTTGAATTTCAACTAAAAAAATAAATATAAAAATTTACAAATAAATAAATAAATTATAGAAAGCATATATTATATTAATGCAAGTAAAGAGATTTAAAACAAATAGAAATTGAAGATTAAATTTAGCTCATTTGAAAAATCTTTCAAAATGAATTAACAGCTGAATGGGTTGGTTTGAACCCAATTCAATTATCTTGATTCTGACCCATAAAATTTTGGACGGACCGAACGGGTTACTTGTGCCCGCTACTCCTAGTGGCATAGTCGTTATATATTTCAATATTTAAGGTCATTCTCTAACGTTATTCACTTCCCAAAAAGGCCCCGTTTCTCTCTATTTTTTATGCACGCATTACCCATTCCCAGCACAAACCTTTCCCAGAAAATTATGAAACCCCTCGAAAATAACTCCTCCGCCACCACCACTTCCTCCGTCGTGCCGGAACCTGAAACTGGTTCTTTGGCGGAGGGCGGCATGTTTTCGGACGATATTGATAGTTCATGTTCAACTCCGTATGTTAGTGCTCCGTCAAGTCCAGGCCGTGGTCAACCACACTCTGGCTTCTATTACAGTGCTCCGGCCAGTCCTATGCATTTCGTTTTGTCAACTACCAGCGTGAATAATGTTGCTAGTACTTCAATTTCATCACCTTCTGAAGATTTTGACTTCTCCGCTAGACTTACCCCGGAGGGCGGTGGTGCCGTCGATGGATCCATGAGCTCTGCTGATGAGTTGTTCTTGAACGGGCAGATCCGGCCGATGAAGCTGTCGACTCACCTTAAACGTCCACAAGTTCTAGCACCATTGCTTGATCTCGACGAAAATGAGGATGAAGAAGATAAAAGTTGTAGGGGAAGAGATTTGAAGCTGCGGAATAGATCATTGAGGAGAAGGACTAGATCCATGTCACCACTTCGGACGACGTCGTATGAATGGCAGGAGGATTATGAAGAGGAGGAATTGGAAGTAGTAATCAAGGAGAAGAAGATGGAGAAGAATGAAAATGAAGAGATAAAGCAAGATGATGAAGAAGAAACATCGAATGAAACGACGCCGTGCCCTTCTGGATCTTCTTCGAGGTCTTCTTCAGTCGGAAGGAGTTCAAAAAGATGGGTATTCCTGAAGGAGTTTCTATATAGAAGTAAAAGCGAAGGAAGAAACAATGGCCACAAGTTTTGGAGTGGAATATCATTTTCGCCTGTGAAGGACAAAAAACTTGAGAAAATTGCAAACAATAAAACTCCAACTACTGAGAAAAACTCTGCAGCTGACTCTGCAAATACATCTGAAACAAAGAAAGGTAAACAAAATGGGAATACAAAAGAAGGAAAGAAGAAGCCCGTTAATGGAAGTGGGATTGGAAAGAGAAGAGTGCCTCCATCGCCTCATGAGTTGCATTACACTACAAACCGAGCTCAATCAGAGGAAATGAGGAAGAAGACTTTTTTACCATACAGGCAAGGCCTTCTTGGATGTTTAGGGTTCAGCTCAAAGAGTTATGGAGCAATGAATGGTTTTGCTAGAGCATTGAATCCTGTTTCTTCAAGGTAAAAAGAATTGTATATCTAATCATTATTATTACCATATCTATCATCCATCAAGAGAGGAGAGATATTTTTAAGTTGATTGTATAGATTTGCATTTCCTTGTTATGGTAATGTTTTTATGCTCTTCTGTTTTCTCTTTTGTGCATGTATGTACTACTAATTGATGTCAAGAATCCTCTAAATGCTTAATGATGGGATTTTGTTTAGCCATACATGGAAAACTCTTATGGCATTTTCTTGTTGGATCCCCCTCCATTTTTGCAAGAAAGATCACTTCTTTAATTCTTTCTCCTCCTATGTGGCTCAAAGAAAGAGGCCACCTTTAGAACTCCCAATGAGATCTTTAGTTAGGGCAAATTGCAGCACCAGAGTACAAATTGCTTAGCTAAGCAGTAGTAGGGAGAGGATAGTTAATATTCTTCATGACTCCTCATCCCTATTATTCCAGTAGGTTTGTCTTTTACACTTATTGATCAGTTTTAATCATTTTGCGTATTAATTTTGACACTTGTAATATAAATCTCATGAAGGGTACAACAATGATTTTGGGTAACGTGTGAAGGCCAAAAGGTTTATTGGAATTATATGAAGTGATAGGACATTAGGCATGAGTGAATTTGCATTATTTAGAGATTTCTTAAAAAACCTATGATTTGACGCACATGGAGATGCTCTTTTGGCAGCAGGTAATAGTAGAGAAGGCCCCTACACATTACACCAAAACCCTTGCAAAAAAAAGGGATACTGTTGCCTTTTTTCAAACAATAAATTATGTACTCCATCATCAGAAACTTGAGCTGTTATTGCCTCTATCTTCTGTAGGCCACCATATGCACTCTGCTGATTAAGATGGTTGATTTCAGAGATGCCCCATACTTGACTAATTCACCACTAAATTAATATACATTTTTGGACCTTAGCTTGTGATTTTTACCATGTCCTCTGTAATGCTTTTAAATGTCTTAATATTTGTATGATTATGAAAGCCTAGTATTAAGATTAAAATTAAAAATTATTTTTCAAATTCTAGAAGAAGTAATTCTTTTAAAATTAAGAAAGGCTTGCAATTAATTGAAATGTATGAAGTAGCGAGTGAAACAAAAGATAAGGAACAACAAATATTGTAAGATGTAAAATTAAGTCTTGGGTTTAACTCACACCTCAAAAACTAATTCTAAAAGAGAAGATTATTCAAGCCTTATATAAAGAGTTCATTCATTTCATAAATCACCAATGTGAGACTTTTGTCATTCTTCAATAAATATTAAATGAAATAGTTGTAAAGGAAATGACCTTCATTCTTCAATAAATATTAAATGAAATAGTTGTAAAGGAAATGACCTAGTAGTCGGTGAAGAGGAATAAGGAGTATGAGGTAAATTTTTATTAAAAAATCATGACAAACAGGAGATTGTAAGATCAAAGTAGTATAGATAAGGAAATACCGAAAGTGAAAAGCTATGGTAAACTACTATAGAGATCATGAGTAAAATAACACAAAGTACAAGAAACTATAAGAGTAATGTGAAGAATATTAGTATAAAATTGCTCTTCTACTGGCTATCGTACTATCTTAATATGTGGTCTTCACGGTGTTCAATGTATAATCTATTGTTATGCTCTCGATAAATTGATGAAACTATATCATATTCTATCTAACCTCTCTTGAAACCATTCGTAGTCAATCTCTTCCATCTATTCTATGTCATATTCTCTCTAACCTCTTCTAAAATCATTCGTAATCAATCTCTTTCATCTCCATATTTGATCATCCCGAGTTCAAACAGAAGCGGCTCAAGCACATTTCTCTTTTTATTATTAAACTAAAAGTAAATGATAAAAGAGCTATAAAAAGTACCACTGAAAAGTGAAAAGAAAGAGATGGCTGTTAGGATGTGTGTGATGTATAATGGCCTAACTTTGGGTTTGTTTTTCCTTTTTGCATCTAATAAAGTGCTGTTGAAAAGGTGTTGAAGGAGCAGCTTTTTGTCTCATCTTCTTGGAATATTTTATTTCATTCTTATATTATAGACTATAGTCTTGAAATATGGACAAACTAGATCTAGATGAAAATTTTAAAAATTAAAAATTAATCTTTGTTAACTCATTCTCATGGGGTCTCTTTGTACCTAGATGTTGACATAAAGTAGTTTCACATTAAGCAACAAACTAACATGGCCTTTCCCTTAATCATATATCTCTTGTCCATGTAACATACAGCACTTCCTTTCTGCTGTATTTCTTTTTCATTTATACACTCATTATTAATTGATTTTCTTAAAAATATTATAACTCTTATTTGACGATATTAGATCTAAAGTTAGGGGTAGAGCTATAACGTTGAGGGTCCATCCAAACTTTCTTTCATGAAAAGTTGCATTGTTAATATATAGTTGAATCAACCTCAGTTTCTTTGTATCCAAACTTTCATAATTACCCATCAATATTTCAAAAAGAAAGTATATTAAATGAAGTAGAATATCTACTCAAAATCTTATCTTTGTGTTATCTATATGTCAGTAAAATAGAGATGATATATATAGTTGTTGGAGCATAGTTCTTGTCATATTATATGGTCCCTGGGATGTAACAACAATTATGATTCTACTATAGCGCCCTTTGTATTTATGGAGAAAATAAACAAATATTTTAGGGACCATTAGAAAACCAAACACCCCATACTTGTCTAAAATCTTGAAATTATATTGATAGAGACTTTGGTGTAGTAGTATCATCATTTACTAAAATCACCTGATGTAAATGGAAGTCCTTTGATGATAAATATACTCCTTCATTTTAATTCATTTGTCTGATCTTGACATAATACGAAATTTAAAATAAATGATGCTTTTTAATTTTGCTGTTTAAATATATTAGGTGGAATTGTTCTTTTTCTAAATAGATTAAAAATGAAAGTAAGAGTTACGAAAGATTCATTCTTTGTTTCGGAGAGAAAATTAGGTATCTAAAATTTGGAATTTACCTTTTGATAGATTTATGTTTCAGACGACAGTTTTACTTTTAGGTTTTCTTTCACTGATTTTTTTAATTTGGTGGACTAAGTACCAGAAGTTAGCTGGAAAAATCTGGCAGAAAGGGCCTACTGCTTTATTGAGTTATTCGATCGTCCTGCTTAATTTTTTATTTTCTTCTAAATTTACTGTTCATTTATTTACCGAAAAAAAAAGAGCAAGTCGACCATAAAGGTTTATTATAACGTAATTTATAGTTGTAAATTGAATAGCTTTATTTCTCTCTGAGGCAAAAATAAAGGTGTGCATAAATTTTGCATATTATTTTTTTTTGGATTCTATAAATAAATTGATGAATTAGGATTTAGGATATCCTCGGAACTTATGCAATGAATAGAAGAGAATAGTTTTTTTAAATTTCTTACGTGTAAAAATGAAGATCTCTCATAAAAAGGTCATAAATTTTTTTTTAAAAAGAAAGACTCAAATCTGACATCAACCTTTGAGAAAAAACTCATTTATCCCATTACCATTTAAGAAAATATTTATCTATATCATTATTTTTTAACTCCAATTTTACAAATCAACTTAAACAACTTTAACCATTTTGAAATTAGAGTTTTTGATCAAATATAATTTTTTTGGTTACTCTTCTACTAGAATGCCAAGAACACATAAAAAACACGAACTACTCTCAAATTTTCAATTTTTTCAAATATTAACGAAATCATCCCAAATTTCAAAAGTAACATTCCTCTAAACTAGATATCATTTTTACATAGCAAGGAAATGTGTAGCATATGCACGTACAGGTACGGCATGATGTATGGTAGAAATAAACTTTAATTCTCACATCAATATTTTCTTATCCTTAGAAAGAATAATTAAAAAAAACTAATATGTTGTTTGCGTGGGAGCAGCATATATGGTGGAGAGTGAAAACTCACATGAAACTGAGAAGTACGAAAAGTGATCTGGGCCCAATTAGTGCAATCTGTCGACTTGTACTAATATACACATTTGTTGGCTACCTCTTTTTTTTTTTTTCGTTTTCCCTTTAAAGTTTGGTGATCAACCAAATTTGATGTTACGAGTGGAATTTGAGTTTGAAAAGACTAGAGTGCACATAAATTTTAACTTTCGTGATCGACCAAACTTGATGTTACAACAATATATTCAGGAGGAATTTGGGTTTGAAAAGAGTAAAGTGCACACAAATTTAAACTTACTATGATTAAGTGATAATTTAAATGATTAATTAAGTGAATCGTATGTTCTTCAACTTAATTCTTTTATATTATAACCAGACTTTCACTTGATCGATAATTATTCCAGATGCCTTGACAAAGTACTAACATAAATTTGTAAATTGTTTTCTTTCTGGGAAAATACTTCTCCGAAAAACTACACGAAATTGCTGATAGAGAATTTAGTCATTGGATCAAGTCGAGATATTGGAACAGGTCCCAATCACAGCTTGTAACTTTTGGGCCTTATTTTCACTTCAGTTTTCAGATGTCGGAAACTGGCATAGTGCAGGGAAAGAGATTATATATGGTGAATAAGTTGGCATGTATGGAGAATTATTCCCCACACTTGGATTATGAAAAAAAAATCTTTTACTGTCATACTGTATATGTTATGTGAGAACCCTTACTGACACTGGAATCATAATGATGATCAAAGTTTTCTGCACATAATAGTCCGTCCCACTCTGAAACCTGCAACGATTTTACAACTACTATGCTAACTCTCAGGCAAAGCTTGGATTGACAAATATGAATACTCACGAGCTATGTCACTCCATTTAAACCCCTCTCGATCCAACAACAATAACAAACAAGACAATGATGCAGACAGTAGAGTGACTAATTAGTTTCTTTTAAAGCATCATAACGTGGGATTAAACCTAGTTTAATGCAGTCGAAGTTAGAAGATTAATGTGCCGTGATAATTCTTTACTAATTATTTGTCAGAAGAAAAGCTGATAATCATAACTGACATAAAGTCTAAGTTGATATAGCTACTGGTCTAAACAAATGCCTAAATAGAGCTGTGGCATCCAATACTTCCCGAGTGAAAAAAGTACAACAGAAGATCAACCAGATAATGCAGTTCTCGACCTTAGGCAAAACTCACGTGATACCAAGCCAGGCAGTATATCACAAGCTGCAACACTAGCAAGGACTTCATGCAAACGTCGCCAAAATGTTCTTCTTGAGTGTGAACTCATCACCCTTAGCGGGGCTGATTGACTGCAGAATTAAACATACAAAAGAGAAATCAGCTTCTGCCAACAGTTAAAATCAGGAACTTCAAAATTTTCTCCAAATAGGTTAGTACTGGAAATTTATCAAACAAAACAGTTCTATGCTTAACATCAGTAGATTACAAGAAGCCATAAAATCAGCATATTACTGTTATTAAATTCCAATTGAAGGACATAACTAGCAGAGTAATGTTGCAATTTATGCTCCATAATTCATCCCCATTCCTGCTTCACCACTTTTTTCACCTAGCACGGGTGGATCATTGACAGGAAATAGGACCAACACCCAACTCATACCAAGTGATCAAAATTGTGTGGGACACAGGAAAACAGAGACAGGGCAGAGGGGGCTAGCTCTGCACATATTTATGATGGATCAGATGAACATGCAGAAGAGGAAACTTCAGTTATACCTTTTCAAGCATGCGTTCCAAGCGCTGAATCTCATTGTTGGGGTAATCAGCTCCTTTTTCCATGATACTCTTGGCAGCCTTTAGGTAAATCTTGCCATATCTGGAAAGACAATTTAGAAAGGAATTGCTAAAAAAGACACAAATGAAAATGTTTACCAAATACAGTCCAGGTGCAGAAAAGTTCTTCCTGCTGGCTCAAGTAACATAACAATATAAAACCAGAACATGCTACACCTCAAAATATAAGGTAAATCTATGATAAATATACATTTCAATATAATCTTACCTTGCGGCAGAACCCTTCAGCTTGCCAGCTTCCTCTTCAATCTTGCTAAATACAGCTTTTTTTTCCTCGTTCGTGGCACTGACAAACTCCTTCACTAATGTATCCAGTGATTCGACGATACCCGCCTATTACCATGAGGTACAAAGCAAGTTAAAAGGCAAGGACAAAATAATGTTACAATGTTGTAATTTATCACTTTATTCGGTTGTTGACCAACCTTTGAAGTAAACTGTCCTTTTGAATCACGGCTAGTGCCACACTTCTCATTGATGAAGTTGACAAAGTCATCTACGTCTCGGCCACCATCATAATCTTCACCAGCTTTGTTCCCCTTTGGGAAGAACTTCAGTGTGGGATAGCCACTTACACCATACCTGGTTGACAAAACTTTATGTTATTCTGATGCATGTGCATGCAAGAATGTACATGTTATCAAGAGAGATCAAGAAAGAACGGAAGAGAGGACTTTGTTTAGCTGGACAGAGGCTCCAAAACGGTAACAGAAAAGGGTAAATTTGGAACAGAGACACATATATCCTGATACTAAGGAAATGTAAAATTGGGACAAACTATTTCCACAGCCAACATACTTACGGAATTCATAAATGGGGACTGGACAACACAACCGTTTCTAGGGAAAAAAAAGAAAAACACAATGACTTTGAAAAAGAGAAAATGCAATGACTTTGTCTCATCACCTCCATTGTTGCTTCTCCTATATATTCCTTTTCGGATAAAGTAGGATGGCCGCGATCACATTCTAACATTAGACATAAATTATTGTTTTAGTGAAAACATAATGAGGGTCCAAGTAGTTGCAAGTATCTTGAAGAATTAACAGGGGATAGTAGATTCATGAAGTCATTCTATAAGTGTATGCACACAAACAAATTAGGGAGGGGCTGATGATTGAGGAGTCATAACAAGAACTCAATAGCTAGTTCACATTTAAATAAGATGGTGCAAAGAAGCATTTTAAGGAGTGTATTGTGATACAAGTTAACGAGTGGAACTTACTTCTCTGCAAGATCCTTGTAATTATCGGCGTCAAGATTTGCAATAACAACATCTTCCTCTTGTCTGAATGCTGTAGCTACCTTTTCATAAACCTGCATCCATAAACAGATACAAATTCAGATCTCTTACTAACTTAGCTCGTAGAAGTTTCAACATAAGCCATTAATGCACTTACAGGAGCAAGGCTTTTGCAATGACCACACCTACACAAAGTAAAGCATAAGTCAGAGATGCAGATGGAGAAAAGATGATTCTTAGCTCACTGAACTCAGAACCAGTTATATTGAACTCCTAGCACCTCTAGTCTATGACAGATTACTTATTCCCGAGCAGATAATCACAAAATTTTACCATGGTGCATAAAATTCAACCAATACATCCTTGGTCTCGTCCAGCACAATTTCATCAAAGTTAGCTGAAGATAGAACCACAACGCTTGACGGGATAGATGCAATCTTCACATTAGTCCCTAAAATAGGATAATAGAAGCGTCAGAACTGAATATTTGATATAATCCATTTGAAGGTATGGAGATATTTGCAATTGCCATTTTTTCTCAGAATTAAAATACCACTTTTATCATCATCCTAAGCATCAACAAGTAATAGCGATTTAAAAAGGACGTCAAATCCTCCAAGATTGAAAAAACAGCAGACATAATACTTACGTACTTCCAAATTAATCTTCAGGTAACCGTACGCACGAAAAAAATGTGAGTTTATTGACAGTTAAAAGTAAAGCAAGATCAAAAAATTAGGTAAGGTTTAAATTTCCTCATGATAAAAGTTAAGAAGAAATGATACACACAACCATTTTTAAAAACCAGAGATGTTACACTGGAAGTTCAACATAGAAAACTGAAACTTTAGCCTTCTATAATAACTTAGAGCCCTATTGTGTGTTTCACCAATTAAATTCAAGTTATAAGCAGTATAACACAGTTCTGAAGTATAAAATGCAACTTCGAATACCTATTCGCCTCAAGCTCTAGAAAGAAAAATCAAAGTTTATATTATAAAAGATACATGTCAAAACCCATATCTAAATAAAGGAAACATAAGCTATTCAGAAGGGAGTCGCAAACAGATTTTGGGAATCCCTTAACCATCTTCTAGGTAAATTGACTTTGACCACATAGAGCACACAGTACAGCGTCTGTCACATTCTAAGAACAATTCACCAACTCACCAGTAAACCCCACCTTCCCCTCTCCTTTTCTGAACTAACAGAAGGTGATGAACAGATATCCATTACAGACAATATGAATATCCAAAGTACTCGATGCTCTGCGATAAATAGTATAAATCCTCGAGAAGTAAACAATCGGATATGGTTCAAGGAAAGCTGACCTTGAGGAAAAGGAGCTTAATGAAGTGAGCTTCAAGACATGAAGAGGGACGGAGAAAGATTAAGACTACAAATATAAATGTATCAATTTATTTCTTTAACCATCTTAAAGATTCATGTCATTATATCCCCAACCCAAATTGCCACTCACGCTCATACTAACGCAGCAGGGAGATTTCAGGAATGGATGACTTTTTCCTAAGAAAGGTAACATAATTTCAGATATGGATGATTTTTCATCAAACATTCAACCGCTGTTACAACACAAGGCATGAAAGCTCAGATAGATGCATGATAGAATGTTAACATGAGTAGTGGCATATCATATCCTGAATTGGAATCTAAATAGGGAGGGAAAAACACACAAACCCCTGAGAGACATAAAAGACACAGTAAAAGTCACCACATACTTATATACACAATCAGCTAACTCACTCTACTTGTAAAAACTCAAGCTGCAGAGGCAAGTTTAATACCTGCTTCGCTGTTCACAAACTCGGCAAGGGCTTCAGCAGATCGTGCACCTTCGTATCTGCAATTAGGAAAATTGTAAAAATAGGGCAAAAGAATCACAAAGAAAAAAGCAATCACAAACTGATTAACAAAATCAATGAACATACTTTTTTGGCTCCAGTGATCCCTTTGGAAACCATTGGATAGTGGGGTAACCTTGAACCCCGTATTTGCTGCAAACACTCTTGTGTTCATCACAATCAACCTACAGAAAATTGTTTCTAGAACCATCACAAACTTAACAAAACAAAAATTGAAAAAGAGATAAAATTTAACTGAAGAGAGACTTTAAGTATTTGTCCAAACCAAAAAGAAATAAAAAAGCAATGAAGAGAACTGTTTGTTAGCATTTGGTCAAATTTTCATTTTCATCATGATTGGCTTTTCAGAGAAACGACAATGCTGGCATATAGGTTAAGAATTTTATAGAAGGAACCAATAGTTACAGGTAATTCTCAGCTCAATCTCTAACCAAAGTTACATTGCAAGCAATAACTGATGGATAATTTACGTAACGGATGGATAATTTACGTAACTGTTGCGTAATTGCAACAGCAATATTGAGCCATCAGATTATGTATTACAACATACTATCATACCAGCTCAAAATAAGAGAAGAAAAAATCCATTAAATTAGATGAAACAAATTGAATTACAAATCAAAATTGCCTTTGCAAATACCGGTAAGGAAATAAATGAAACCCAGTGTTCCATCCAATCCAAAAAAACTTGAATAACACCATTCAAGTTCAAATATGTCAAACCAAATGATCAATTTATCACTATCCAAAGGAACCAAACTACACCACCACATGAAACCAACACATAACCTTCTCTTGTGGGTGAAACAGGGATACACACTTCTGTTTTCCCTTTCCTATTTTTTTTAAAAAATTTGCTTAACGACATTCCCATCAGATAAAACCAATTAATCAACTGAATCAGGCACAAATCACAACCATATGGTTAAGTTGCTCAAAGTTCTCCAGAAAACAAAATGCAAGAGTATAATACATTTGAGGAACGAAACACAAAAAGTGAAGGAAAATTTTTACAGCCTCAGCCGCAGAAAGAGCTCCATTACATATGATTCCAGCACAATGAAAAATTGAGAGGACATTTTATATTCAGAAGAACTAACCTTTCCGATCAGAACAGACTTTGCTTTCTTGAAACTTGCACCAAGCTTCTCATACTCTGGAGCAAGCTTTTTACAGTGCCCACACCTGCCCATGGCCCATATTATGAACCCAATTAGTCCACATCATAGCATAGAAATATTCTATCTCCCAACAACCTTACATATTTAGCAATCGCCCATCTCAATTATTAAAAGCCAACCAGAACTCCACATATAAAAGCAAGGTTTGTACCCATGTAATACTAAACTCAGATCAATCCAATATGCAATCCTAAGATATCAGTTCATGCCCAATATTTTGCAATAATAGTATCCATAATTACAATAGCAAATAACACATGGTTAGAATCCAATAATCACTAACTCTAACGTCTAAATGCCTAAGGAAACAATAAACTTAAATTATTTGCGGCTAAGCATTACAACCATACGATCAAAAGAACTAAAACAACTCTAGGAAACTAACAAACTAATCAAATCGACTATATCAAGAAGCAATTTCTACAGCCTGTCTGTTGTAAATCAAATCTAGATCACACCATGATATATCAAAGGAATCACAGATCTAATTACTGAAAAACACATTCAGCGCTTCGTTAACAGATTTAAGCATTCACAATCCACTGCATCCATCTAAATTCACAAATTTCTGAATCAGAAGAAGATAATATAGCCGGATAACTGGTAAAATAAAAAAGTAAAATCACAGAGGTATACGAACCAAGGAGCGTAGAACTCAACGAGAGCGGCGCGATCTTGACCGATCTCCTTCTCGAAGTTTTCTTCGGTCAAAACGACGACATCATCTGCCAAAACTGAAGAGAAGAAAAACAAAGCTAAAATTGCAAAGGCACTACAGATCGGTGATCTCCCCATTTTTTCTTTTCTACTAGTTCCTCTTCTTGCTCTTGTAAATTTTTTCAAAAGCAGGGAAAGAAACAAACAATGGGTTGAGAAATGGCTCCCTCCGTTCAGTATTTATAGAAAACGTTTTCTTTTTCTATATTTCAATAAGTATACTATATAAACACAGTAGCTTGAAAAAGATATTATATTTTTATTTACTTTTATTTATTTTAATATATCAAAAAATTTAATATTAATTACTTATTTTAAAAATAAACTTACAAAACTTAAGACTATTTATATATTAATTAATATTAATTTTATTTATTTATTAAAAAAGTGCACTTTTAATGTTTGTACATACAGATAGTATTATATATCTTTGCTTTGCTTTGGCTTTTTTCCATCAATCTCGGATGGAGCCAAAGAGTGACTATTTTCTGGCTTTGGAGTATGATGGAATAAAGCAAAATGACTCTTTAAACTGTCTGCGCTTCTTTCATTTGTGAAGTAGCAGT
>JAPFFP010000001.1:29415212-29466224 GCA_026153255.1 Solanum medicagineum
CTTTCATGCGTTATCACCCACCCACTCCCACCCCACCCAAACCCAACCCTCATCCCCACCCTACCGCATCTCTATCACCCTCAATTTTTAAATTAGAAAATATTAAGAAAAATTTACTCACTCTATCCGCCCCTCACCCGGCCCCTACACCCCATCCTATCACCATTTAAAAAAAAAAATCATCTCCAAGACCCACTGAAACCTCCTACCTCCAAATACTATTTTTAAAAATAAAAAAAAAAAGTAAAATTTTTTCATCATCCCCCGAAAAAAAATAAAGAAACATTGAAAAAAAGTTAAAATTTTGCACCGTGCCCTCCAACCCACTCTCAAATTTTTTCTAAAGAAAAATTTAAAACCCCCCTAAAAAGTTAAATTTATACGCGATCACCACCTAAGGTGGGCATTCAATTCTTCGGTTCAGTTTTAACAAGTTATAAATTTATATATAATTTTATTTATTGATCTAATATTAATATATAATTTTTCAATTTTTGTATACCGAAATTTTGAGACCCCTACATCGACTCAAAGAACTGAACTTTTGAAAAAAGAACATCGACATCGAATCAAAAAATCGAATTAGTTTGATTTTTCGATTTTTCGATATTTATGCTCATCCCAATAGAATTTTTTTTAAAAAAGTTAATTTTGGCTCCCCCCCCCCCCAACCCAACCCCAACCCCAACCGACACCGAATTAGTTTGGTTTGATTCGATTCGATTTTTCGATATTTATGCCCACCTCAATAAAAAAAATTAATCCCCCCCTCCCCCACACCGACACCGAACCAAAAAATCAAATTAGTTTGGTTTGATTCAATTTTTTGGAACTTATGCCAACCCCAATAAAAAAAAAAATTTTTTTTTTGCCCCCCACACTACGCACTGAACCAAAAAATCGAATTAGTTTGGTTTGATTCGATTTTTCAATTTTCCGGTACTTATGCCCACCCCAATAAAAAATAAAATAAATTGTTAATTTTTCTTTACCACCCCCCGTCCAAATTTTTTTAAACAAACATAAAAAAAATCATGCACACAATATTTTTTAGAGCAATTAAATTTTTTTATTATGAGTTAGGTAGGTATATTTTATCCATTTTGATCATATTTGTATGAACTCTTAAAATAGATCAACTCATATTTATCTATTTAGAAAATATGAGTGATCCATTAAAATAAATATGGATAAATAACTTCCTTTTACCTTATATGGATTGAAACTACCATCCCTAAGTTCATGCAAAAAGTTAAAATAATATTTCTAAGGATCTTCGTGTTTTTAATATAGTATAAATATAGATAGATAGATTAAATAATATAGATTAAATATTTACTAACTTCTAAAGATAAATTTATGTTATATTGTTATTGTTTCAAATTAGATTTTAAAAGAATTAATGAAAAAATCTTATTAGCGAGGACAAAGAGCAGTTTCCTCCTCGTGTGGTCGTTTTTCCTATAATTTTATATTTAACTGAGATGAATTAGATTGTTTCTTATTTCTCGAGGTTAGATGAACCTACTGTATGTTGAAAGAAACTACCCCATGTACCATCGAAGAGGACGTGAAAATGATTCGGATGATGCGTATATACTCGGGTTACAATATAGTCAGGTTTATGTAAATTTAAGTTGTATAATAAATTAAACTACTTTCAACCATGAGAATGTAAACTGATAGATAAATATGTAATTTTTAAATCGATCTATAAAAAGTACATCTGAAGTGAAAAGGTTAATTCGTTAACCAGGTTTAAGTGAAGTGTTGGTAACCAATTAAGTTACTTGTCAGGTTACAAGAGCTCGAAAAGTTCTCAATGTTACACTTGATTAACTCAGGTGCTTCAGGCAATAAAATACAGCAGCGTAGAGGTAATAATTGAGCCAAGGAGCCAGTTGAATAGAAAAATTAAAGTAGAAATTCACCGGGTGTAATTTCAACACCATTTAGTTTAAAATTCTAGTCAAAACCAAACATGTATTTCCTATTGGCCGAGTCCCAATGACATCAAAGCAATCAGCCCTTCATGCACCCTCAATCTCCGTCTTTTCACTAAAATAGAAAGGGGCTAATTCACTAATAAAAGGGAAAAAAAGAAAGGGGGAGGGGGGAGGAAATCTTCCGGGAACTGCTAAGTAGCTTCTTTGTCAGTTTGAATCAATATGCTTGGCCCTTACAGTTCATCCTGCAAAAAAGGGGTACATACTGTCAGATTGAGAACCAAAAGAAAAGGATCGATCTCTGGTTTGAAACTTAAACAAATAGGCAATTCTTACATGTGCGTCATCATCCTTGGAGTCAGACTTGTCATCAGCATCTTCTGAATCAGCCTCATCGGCCTCGTCATCTTCATCGTCCTGGAAAAATATGTTTACAACATAAGGGCAAGTTGACGAGGAAGAACACAGCTTACTCATGGAGAAAGGAACGGTTTTTCAAAGAAAATTTAAAGGCTTACATCAGATTGAGCTGCACTATCCTTTGATTCCTGCATAGAGAACTAAATTGTGTTAGAAGAAACCAATAAATCCACAGGAAAAGGAGGACAGAGCAAAGTTTTTGCAGAAACAAAACTAACATAAAAAGAGGATTCTGCATTACGACAGTCAAGGGGAAAGTAGTGCATACTTCCACCTATACTTAGGTGAGAACTGCTTAATTTGTATATTAGTTTGCTATGGACACCTATTAAGAAATGATTATAGAATACTTGATAGCTAAAAAGAGAGACATCACTTGTGAAAAGAAGTAAATCAGCAACAAGGAAAAAGTTAAATATTACCTCCTCCTCTCTCTTTTCTGCTTCCTCAAAAGCAGCCTTTTCCGCCTGCACAATTAAGATAACATTAACTACTAGGACTCAATAATTGTTTTTTTTATTTGCACCGGGTGTCTGAATCTCTAGAGCCCCGACTAATCCCGAGGTGCACAGACCCTCAGCAAGGAGTTTTCCGCAAGTGCACCACGATTAATTCAAGTTTTACCCAGTCCAATGGTCCTCAGAAATATGGCCCTCAGAAATTGTTTGCACCCAGTGGGTTTCACTCTTGAAACCTTGAAAGGGAGCGGGAGCAAACATCAAGGCTCAAGTCTATTACCACCAGGCAAACCCCTGAGGGTCAATAGGACTCAATAATTGTATTATGACTATTCTAAAAACAAGGGTGGAACCACATACATCCTTTTGCTTTCCCCATGTTTGCTCAGCAACTGACTTGGCATACTCTGGATCATCGCATATGACAACATTGTCAAACAAGGTTCCAGATTTCACCTGCAAAATATATTATATGCTTATGTCAATTAGTGCAGATGCAAAATTGTTACTGGTTTTAAAAAAGATCACACAAGAAAAGGAAAATTTCTTACTTGCCACAGCTCAACTCCAACATACTTCAATTTTGGGAAAACATATAGCTCTGGGTCATCCTTGAAGTCTACAGACAAAAACAGCATAGATATCAAACTGGGATATTAAATGTCAGCTAAAAAAATATACAAAAGTAGTATTGACAACTAAAAGGACCTGGGTTGTCAATCATAGGAGCCTTCCACTTTCCCTTGTAGTTAGGGTTCTTAATTCTCTGAAAATATGAAAGATTAAGCATTAGGCAACATATGCGGGGACAAGTCATTCAACTTAATGTAAAGACTCCACAAACCTTTGGTTTCCATGGGCCCTTGTACTCCGGATTGGGAATGGTAGGTGCTGTCCATTCACCATCTTCTTCATCATCCCAATCCTCTGGCTGCATATACAAAAAGCCATCAGAAATTTGTTAAAAAAAGGTAATTTATATTCCAGGTATTAAATATAAGACTTCTATAAGTAAATCTCAACGTGTTACCTTCTTGGCTTCAGGATCAGTTATCTCCGCTGGAATGTCATCATAACCCTGCAGTTATTAAAAGTTGAATTTGTTGATTGTCATATTCCTCCATTTTCAATTTATGGCACAGCCAAACCACTCAAACAATTACAAAGTATACCTCTGGCTTCTTATCCTCAGGATCATCAATGAATTCCTTGTCATCCCAATCTTCAGGCTGCAATAAACATGTAAGTTGATCATTAACACTACCAAAAAGATAAATATCAATTGACTCTGAAAATGCTATGCACTGGGAATTACTTTCTTGGCACTTGGATCCTTGATCTTCTTTGGTGGGAGAAGGTCCCAGTCAGAGTACAAGCTACCAGACTGTTTCTCCACATTGTCAATGAGAATGCTGTATGTGGCATCAGGACGGAGGATGAAAGTGTAAACATGGGTCAGTTGATCAGTCTCGCATGGGACTTCCTTCTTGATTAAGTGGTTTGTGTCGTTATAAGTGAGAATGGCGTGGACTTTCTTGGTACTGTAGCCACAGATGTCTGGTCCAAACATAATACTGCAGGGAAACATATCAGAAAATTCATAAATGAGCTACAAAACATTTTCAAAAGAAAGGATACTTTTATGGTAAAGAAAAGTAGCAAGAAAAAATTATGTGCAAACCTGTAGGGAGTGTCACCACCAAATTTCTTTTGGTCAACATCCCCACTAAGCAACTTCATGTACCCACCACCACAGTCAAGCTTTTGCTCATGCTTAACAGAGAACTGGAATACTAAGTTCTTTCCCTTGTTACTAAATTCAGGGAACTCAGCCGAAATGGCATAGAACCTGTAGTCTTCACTGGTCTGGATACCTGCAATAGAGCAGAAGTAAATAGAAGTTATTACTTATAGCTTTAAGTAACTAGGCTCTCTTTACTGAGAGATTGCAGACCTTTGTCGTTAGCATCTCCATTCCATTTGCCAGAGGTGTGATTCCATTCTCCAGCCATGTTTTCATCTTTCTTCCAATCAGATTTCACCCACCTGCTTTCCCAGCCATCTAAAAGGTCAAGAAGCAAAACTTATCAGCATCCCAGTGCCCAACACAGAAAAATAATTTGACCTCTATAAACTTGACAATATGCATCAGAACAACATTGATTGATGTATTTAAGTATCAAACACTATCATTGATTGATAATTCAGCCAAAGATATAGTGAATAGATGCTAACTATTTTGATTTCCAGTTAACAAATAAACATAAATAGATCATTTGCAATAAACTGGAAAACAAACATAGAAAACAATACAAGACTGCAATGCTCCAATTATACTAGGAAATGTCTAGAATTAATTTTATCCATGTTAAACTAATAATCATGATCGTTCGAAATTTTAATCGGTATAAGAGAATATATATATCCAATATTCGTTAGTCAGAGTCTTAAGACATGATTATTTTAATCATACAGCAGACCGGATAAGAGCTACATGATGAAACTTCCAGTCTCATCGCAAGAAGAGTAAACGCAAACGGAGTAAGATCTTTCAAGGAGACAATGTAGATATACTCGATGGCACTCAGATACATCAACGTTCAATAAATACCTGTCACAATCACATACATAGAATGCGAAAAACGTAACATGTCAAAACAACATTCCGATCTACACCTTTCATCTTAAAATTGACAGATCTATCACCGTTACTTCATAAGCTTTTATCAGATCACACTTAAAACATCAAAAAACCTCAGATCTTTCACACTCCTCATCATTTTCCACAAATTCCTCCAAAAATCAAATGGATCACAAAAATTGAACCGAATGACAGCAATCTATTGACGTAAATTAATTCAAAAAAAGGAGAAAAATTACCATCGAAGCTTTCCTGGAAGAAAACTTCGGCGGCCGCCGCGACAACGAGTACAGAGAAAACAGCAACGAGATGGAGAGAGCTAGGGCTTTTCATTCGTTGAGTAGCCATGGCCACTTATTGTGTGAGATGGAAAATACTGACTGAGAGATCCCTGACGAATGCTCTTTTATACTGTGGAGAGTTATTTTCGGTAGAAACGTAGGGGAGCGTTTGGGTTTAAATCTGACGTGGAAGAATTAAATGACGAGGACGAATAAAAATGTGCCACCTGTGATCAGAGTGTCATTTGCTTGACGTGGCTTATGCTTATTGGGAAGCTACACGAGTGAGAGTGACCATAATAACATTGGCACTTGTACGATGGTTTTTTTAAAATAACGAATTTGCCCTTTTTTTCCTTTTTTAGCACTCATATATGAATTTCACGCAAATGCTGTGCAAATAATTTTAATTTTTAAATCTTTAAATTTACTCAGTTACAAAATATTTAGTTGTAATTACTCCATTCCAAAATAGTAGTCAAAAACTCATTTCGATAGTTAACTAAATTTAATTAATATTTAATAACAACAATATTTCAAGAAAAGTTATATTAATATAATTAAAAAAATAAAAAATATAATTCAAAATTTATATTGTTTAACATTTAAAAAGAAAATTATGATAAATATTTTGGAAACGTTGGGAGTATTTTCTAAAAAAAAATGAAGATGAGTTAATTTTAAAAATTTAATTACAATATATAATTATTCTTGTGCAGTCAAAATAACATCAATAATTATTATTGCTATATTAGTAATTACACATTTTTATCCTACACTACCCTTGTATGATTCGATTTCTTTTTTTTCTGTTTTTAGAATTCTATTTACCTTTTGAGGCTGAAGTTTTTTTGTTTTTTTTTTTTTAAAAAAAGAAGTGAATTTCTGAAAAACACAAATATGCCTATTTGAACCCCCAAAGTTATTACTTTTTCACATTGTTTCTTTTGAAAATTGAAAAAGTTTGAAAATAGACAAACTTAGATAGAATATCGCCCTCAAAAAACTATCGTTATACTTTTAGCAGTGTGACCTTTCTTTGTCAACTACAATTTATTATACATTACTGCAAAAGTTGGTCAACAAATAAAAATTAAAAAAAAAATATTTCTACAAATATTTTCCACATAAAAGAAGATATCTCTAACTTTTAAAGTCAATGTATCTACTTAGATTAGAATACGATTTAAATACTGAGTGAGTCTATAAATTTATTCTTAAAACGGCTAGTTTATGAATTTTGAAAATATAAGTAAAACACAAAATTGGAAGCATGTAGAACTTTTAAAAATATTAATATTTCGATAATTTTAAGGGATTAATCTTGTCATGTTAGGAGATCTACTTCCATGTAAATTATCATTTCCTCTTTGGTTGCCGCTTCTTTTGTCAACCGTCAGGAAATCAAAAAGGATTTCACTATTGAAAATGCTATAATTGTTAAAAAATTGAAAGAAGGGATGGAATATGGATGCCCTTTTTTAACGCCTTCTTTTGGTTAATTTTTTTTACTTATTTGTTACATTCTTAATGTTAATCACGCGAAAAAGTAAGAGAATAAAAAAAGAATCATTGAATTTCATTTTCAGACTCAAAAGCAGCGTAAAAAATTTTAAATCTTTAATTCTTTCGTGATATAAATACTAATCGAATCATCCAACGGTACAAGTGTGACATGCAAGATGTTAATGAGGATATGCACTGTTTTAGTTAATTTATGCCAATCTTAATTATTTTATAAAAATAAATAGATTACAAAAAACTTTCAATATTTAAAAAATATATATTGAGATTTCAACCTTCACTAGTGTTTTAGTGAGGCGCGTTCTAAATTAATTAACACATTCTGCCGCCATAATTACAATCAGTGAAGCGGATGCGAAGCTATTCTTGTCCAAAGGAGTATTAATTAAATTATATTAATTTATTAAAAAAATATATTATATGAATAAATATTTTTAAAAATATTTAAATTACATAACTTATGCATATTGAACGTTTCAATGTTTTAAGTTAAAATTTTAACTCTATTAATGATTTTAAAAAAATTATGTTACGCACAAATAAGAATAATAATTACAAAATAACACCAACCCATGTGGTTGGTTTCTGACATATAATAAGTAACTAATACTTTTCTAGTTTCAAATTGTTAGTCTATTTCTTTTAGTAAACTATTTAATTTTTATTTTTTATGTAGTATATTTAAAAATTTAAAAGTATTTTGCAATATTTTTCATTTAGTAGCATAGAACTTAAAAAAAATTATATTCTTTTAAATTTTATATAAAGTTAAAATAAGACAAACAAATTGAAACAGAGAAAGTGATAAAATAACGCACGCCTGCTGAATTTTCATAGTATATACGTTATAATAAGTGTACCCTTTTGTTCAAAGCAACCAATTTTTGGGTGGATTATTAAACAAGTATTTCCTTAATCAAGATCCATTTTAATTTTTTAAGGGAAGAGGGGTTGAGTAAAGGTACCAACTACGTTTTTAATCCATTTTAGCAGAAGTACTAGTGAGATCCAACTTATCTATTTTTCCTCTTTATTGTGGAATTTATTTTTATTACTATCCAAAATGAGTACATTTTAAAAGGACAACAGGGTCGGCACTTGTCCTTTTTTGCAGATTTTTTAATTGACTGGATGCTTGATTTGGAAGATATCAATTTCAGCCACTCCTTTAATTAGCTAAATTTGTTATGATTACAGTTTATGGATTTACCAATTCAAATCAGAATTATAATATTTCTACCTAAATATAATATACCATCCTGCTAAAATGTGGAACTTTGCTTCTTAAAATTTTTTGATCAGTTAATACTGCTTATTTCTCGTTTCTTTTTCCTTTTTTTTTTTTTTTTTTACATTTTCATCAATTTATTTAATAGTTTTTCCTTTTATTTCATATTTTTGTTACCTTAATGGACCAAAATGTAGTCTGGTCACTGATGTATTAAACTCTAACTATATGCCGCGGAATTTCGGAAAGGATAAAGATTTATCATATTTTTCGCATCTCGAATTCACTTACGAAATTATGCCACTATTTTTGTTGTACTGGGCCAAAAAAGATGAGGGATGGCATATGCAACGAGAATATACTGTAATTTAATCAACCTACTCACCTACTTCTTGTCTGTGTTTATCAATTGTTTTTCTTTAAAATTTTTGTGTTACTAAAGAAGATTAGAAAAAGTAAACCTGAGAATTAACCTTTCAAAACAAGAAAGACTGGATACTCGATTCACCATTTTATTGAAATTAATAAATACTTCTATTAAAGACGTTTTGAAAAGCTTAGCCCCAATTATGTTTGTTTGGTAAGCTAATTTCCTATACAAGGATTTTCCCCAAAATTTGTTGACTTCTTGAATTGTTATTGTAAATTTCAAAATCATACCTTAGGTTTCCCATGATGATTCACTCAAATATGTGTTATTATAAAAGCACAGCACAAGTTCAATAAGAATGTCGAAGCCAATTGCCTAATTTGTGTGGAAAATAATACTCACTTCTCAAAAAATGACGAGTGAAAAAATCTAGGTAGCACTCAATGTTTTATTTGGAGAGATATGGTTTCTACGAAGAGGTTCATTCTACAGTAATTTGAAGAGGAGTCCACCATGAGTAGCAAAGAAAGGTGCAAACATCAAAGATTCAACAGCCATGAGCTTGATCAGTAAATTAAAAGATGGACCAGAAGCATGTTCTGTTGCACCAGCCTGAAAAAGGGCGAAAACGTTTTCCTGGAAAATAACTTCACATATAATATGTTCGAAGTGCTTGAGGCCTTAATAGCCAGTTACCTCTTATGTACTTCTTGGCATTATCCCAAGCACCGCCTGTGTTTGAAGCTGAAATAGCAACCTAGAGTCATCCAAAAATGTGACATAGTTACTATAAGATGTGGATTTTAAGAAACACTAATGTTGCAAATTGAATCAACAGAGAGAGGTACTAAGAGTCGCATACTTGAATACCAGAAACGAGAGAACCAGCACGCACTCCAGCTAGTGTTTCCAATCCAAAGAAAGTACCAGCAATAAGAGATGTTAACACGACCAAAGATCCTTTCTTTAGGGGAAGCACCTGTTGAGATTTCGACACAAGTTGCATTGTCTGGTTTTGTTGTTCCTTCCATAAGTCCTGGTTTTGATGCCAAGACATTGACAATCTTGATACCAGCTCTGCTCACATAGGCACCAAACAAAGCAAGAGAAACAGGTGCAGCTGATCCAATTGCAAACCCCTGGTCATGTGGGAAAGTAGTTTGTTAGGTATACTTGCTCTGGAACTGTGACTTCTCCAAAAGGCAAGTCCAAGATCTAGAGTCAGTAGATTCAGAATGTCATGTTTATACATACATTATAAAAACATAAGTGGTTTGAATAGAATGCAATGTTCCATTGAACCAGTAGAACTCACCCTAGATCCGCCTCTCAATTGTTAACTATTCATGTACACATAACTGATGGCTTATATGCATCCACCACAAGTCAATGGACCACATCCCTTGACTGAGCAAGAACAGTACAAAATGTAAAACACGTGAAGTAAAGAACACAAGAGTTCACATGGAGAATTCTTTGCTCAAGGGAGGAAAAAAACACAACTTATCTTGCAGAATTTTCCAGCCAACTTCACTAATGAGAGCCAAGTTTCAGATTACAAGTTCTTGCAACCTAGAAATTAAATTCTTAATCTCTTCCTCCTTGTAATACCTCTATTACAAGATCAAAGCAATAACTTTATTGCCCACTACATCAACTAACTCTAGCTGATATAGACTTCAACACTCCATTATAGCTAACTCTAGCTACAACTCACTATAATAATAGAGAGTCTCAGCTGATCGAATTACTTTATAACTTAGGAATGGATCTTACATTGAACAATCATCGAAACAACAAATAAAGTGCCGTACAGTGATAATTTCTCTCTCTCCTTCTCCAACTTTCCCTCTAGGTGTGTAAACAACAAATAACTTATCAAACTTTGACCAACAATAGCAATTACAAGAAGCAAAAATTAGGAGGCAAAAGAACTACTACAAAAGTTAACAAAGTAACTGACGCTATGACCTTACCATTTGCTTACGAGAGCTCAAAATACTGATACGGCAAGCTCAATCATTACGCGAACTGAGACCTTAAAGGTTGAATAGCCCAGGAAGGCGGAGGTGCCTTAAGCAGGATTTGTTTCCCAGTAATAGGATGCTCAAAAGATAAACTTTCCGCATGAAGTTCATGACCATCATATCTGTTTCCCTTCCACTCATAGACACCTTCATATCTTACATCTCCTCGTATAGGAATTCCAAGATACTGACAATGCAAACGAATTTGATGTGTTCTTCCGCTCCGAGGACTCGCCCTGACCAAAATCTCATCTTTCTTCAAGTCACAACCAATGACTGATTTCTCTTGGACTACGACTACAGCTTCATCTTCTTGTAAGTCAGAAACCTCTTTATAACACCCAAGACCATTCACTGATAATACTTCAAAAGAGGTCTCCATGTCTTTAACGAGTGATCCACCTGGCAGTTTTCCACCCACATCTGCTGCAGCATAAACACGCCAAGCTCCATATTTGGAACGTCCATGACCTGATTTTACAGTTATTTTTTCCCATTTAGGAGCAAGCCCAACGCAGTAAGCCAGGTATGTTTTTCGTACTTTATGGTCTGTAAATGCTTTTACAAACTTAGCTGCTACTTCATGTAACTTAGTAATCAACATCACACCACTTGTATCACGATCAAGTCTATTAGCTAAATGAAGCTCGGATACTTTAGCCCCTGCAGATATTGCAACTGGAGCTGAAAACATAAGGAAACCTCACAAGTATTCCAGTAGTATTAGTCTTAATATATTTCTTAACTTAAAAAACATAAAATGATTCAAATGTTTTGTGATAAAAACAACATAAAATGATCAAAATGTCTGTTAACAGAACAACTTATAGACATCATGAGCTTCATTCCTCTTCTTTTCGAAACCATATTTAGGCGTGTAAACAAGCCCCTGTTCAATTATACATTGTTCATAAACAAAAGTACAAGAGTTACACCTATCACACAGCGGTTTAGTCCATCCGCAGATGTATATTAGTGTATAGTAACCTTTAAACTACAAATAAAAGAGTTCATATCGTCAGTTACTCAGTCTATAAAAGCCTAGATATTACTCACCAAAGTGAAACAATATTTTCTGTTTCCAAATGTTATCTATGAGTTAAATTTTTACAGAAGACAACTAATTGTAACAACAGCAATAACAACAACATACCCAGGGGAATCCCACGACTAATTGTACATGAAGGAAATCTCACCGGTGTCATTGAGTAAATCCGGGAGTGAAGACAAAACGCTCTCGCAGTAAATTCCTTGAGGCTTATTGACCACAATGAGCCATTCGTCTTCGAATATCACATGGCTTCTCGAAAGAGAAAAAAGAGCGGATTTAGAAGAAGCCGTTAAGGCTCTATGCGGCTCTATCTCCTTAGATAAGGCAGGCAGTGGTGGAGATAATGGTACTGGGTAATCTGTTGCTGCCGCTGTGGGAGAATCAAAGTAGCTTTGGCTCGCCATGGAGATGAATCGACGGTGGCGGAAGATTTTGCTAGAAGGGATGAAGAAATTTATCAGGGGAATTTGGAGGAAAGGGAACTTTACTGTCATTTGGATCTTCGGCCCAAGGGATTTAACCAATATTGCCCTAAAGTCTTCAGTTTAGTCCGTTAAGGTTCTTGGCGTGCCTATTTGGGCACTGTCAAATTGTCATTTAGTCAGAGGAATCAAGATTTTTTTGTCATTTACAAAATAAAGTAAAAAAAAATAGAAGATTTTTTTTCCAAAAATGAAATAAAAACTATAAATAACCTAAATGCTCAACTCACATATAGTATTTATTTTTTAAAATTATATAATTTATACTTGTTTGAGACAAAAAATGATGTGCTTCTACTGTTTGCTTTTCTTCTTTTCTCTTGCTTGTTCGTGATTTGAGAATATGAATATTTCTATGCCATCTCAAATTTGAATGATTTTATTTCTCTTTTACATGAAATAATAAATTTACAGTGGTTAAGAATCTCAAAAACAAATGAATATTATTGAAAAAACTTTAAAACAATGAGAAGGCAGCATTGGTGCAAAATAGGTTTATTAGATTCTTTGTTATTTTTGATTAATTTTTAAATTATTATTTTATAACTATGTTATATCAAGCGAACCAATAAGATAAGTTCTATCGATTTTGGTTACTCGATTATCAATTCTTCACGATTCAATTTTTTATTTGACTGATGAGAAAATATTCCCTTAATTATTTTTCCCTTCTTTTGTTTTAATTTATTTATGTGTGTAATATTCACACGATATTTTATTGTTGAAACAATCATCATAAATTAATAAATATGAGAAGTGAAAATAAAATATGTATTGATCTAAGCAAAAGTGTTTAAAAAAAAGTTTGTGAATGACTCATGAAAAATTATAGACTTCAAAGACACGGAGTAATATGCTTCCAACTAGCTCATTAGTGTTAATAGTGTTTATGGAAAAATTTAAGAAATCTAAAAGTATTGTTTTATCATTTTAATCTAAGAGATTACATTTATAACAACCATAAAGAAATGAGTTCATATAAATTTGAATGCAAGAGCATTCTCTCAAACATGTTTTTATTGACAAACTATAATTTAAATTATAATGAAAAATTATGAATCAAAGTTGTTACTCCAGAAATCTAATGCATCTCTCGAAAGAAAATTTGAATTAGAATGTAAGAATAATATTTTCATCAAATTTGTGGACATTGCTTTGAGGAAACATTCCTAATACTAGAACTTATGCCTTGTTGAGCATGTTATCATCTTTGAAATTGTTTCATTTCAGCAACAACAAATAATATTTATAACATAAATTTTGGTGAAACCAATTTAGTCGTTAGTAAAGTTGAAGTCAATGAAGGTGCTACTGTGAAAAAAATTGAAATATTGAGCTTGACAATGTAGTTTTCACTAAAAAAATCAATCAGATATATAATTATTGTAATGGAAGATGTATCTTTATAAGATGAACATGTGAAGATGTAATGGTTAAAAAAAAATTTTTTTATTGATTTAACGATAACAACAACGTGAACATCAAATGAGATGTTATTTCAAAATCGACAATTTAATTATTAATTAAAATCTAACAATCCAAAATCAAACCAATAGTTATATAAAAAGATCTACTAAATCGTCAATCTGATGGTCCAATACCAATATACCCTTACTTAATAATATATATTTTTTCAATTAGATTTATGAATTAACCGATGTTTGCCCTTTTTTAAGAAAAATAAAAAGACCTTAATTATAATAATAATTATACTTTTTCATGTTTTTAAATAATCTCGTCCTATCATTTGGTCAAACTCAAAAGTTTTAGACACCCTCGAAGAATAGAGGAAGAGAATAAAACAGATTTCTTGGAAGTTCTCTCATTCCTTGATCAAGAATTTCTATCAAGGCTTCATTACAGGGGCTACCTTTTGTTAATACTCCTTCTCGTTCAAAATAAATAAATTATTAGGAAATTTTTGAATTTTCAAAATAGTTGAATTGTTCACTTTTCAAGGGATGTGTTAATTTTTTTTGTTGTAATTTTATCCTTTATTAATTGACTTACTAAGGTTGATTTCTGATGATGCATTAAATGAGTATTTAGAGTTTAAAAAGGATAAAAATAAAAAATATAATCAAATTTTATCTTTATTTTTTTAATATATGAAATATAGTCCAATAATTCATTCATTTCAAAATAGAGGAAATAGTATTTTATTTTAATTTTGGTGGAGTTTTTCATTTTCACATAAATTTGTCGTCCCATTTCAAGTGCTATATTTTCCGAAGGTACGTGTCGGGCAGAAGTCGAAAACGGGGCCCAGATCCGTTTCCATTAAATTGACTCGGGCAGAAGAAAACCTGCAACACCAACTTGTCATCTTCAATTCATCCACGAATCCTTCAGTTCTTCCAGAAAAACCATCGCCGATTTCGTCAATCTCATCTTCTGTAGAGGATAAATTTATAGTTATGTTATCGTCTTCGTCGTCGAGTTCGATGATTCGTCGTGTAGTTCCGTTCTTCACCTCCCGGATTCGTCAGAATTACCGACTTTTGAATTCCTCAGCTTCTGCTTTATCCCAACCCCAATCTCAATCTCAAGTCGAAGCTCCAGATTCCGTTGTAATGACTGAAAATTGCGTTCGTGTAAGCTTTCCTTTTTTTTTTTTCCTACTTAAAGATGTTTGGTATGATTTTTTTTATTTCGGATCGATTTTTGTGACTGTATATCTTTCCTTCATGTGCACTTGTAACATAATTTTTCAAGGTTCTTATGATGTCACTTTATGAAACATTCGAGATTTGATACCCAGCTTAGGTAAATTCGTTCAGCTGCGCCGTGAAAGATTGTTAATTTCCGAGTGAATGGTTCCAAACTCCATTTATGAAAGGAATTTTCTGGAAAATGGGAATTTTTTTGGGTAGTTTAAATCATGGTATCTGTAACTATGTGAGACAATAGTCACTTCGACGACGACAATCAAGTTTTATACTGTTTTATAAGGTTTGATGTAGTACTGTTTAGGTATGAATAGTTGTAAATTATGTTGAGACAATCGACTAATTTGGTCCTTTTACATGCCTGAGTAGAGGATTAAAGAGTTGCAAGTTGGCGAACATAAAGAGAAGATGCTCCGCTTGAGTGTTGGAGCTGGCGGTTGTTCTGGGTTTCAATATGAATTCTCTCTAGATGATAAGATTAATTCGGATGACAGGTTTGTTAACGTTTTCTTGTATTTCACATCTTATAATTTTGGAAGTATTATGCTATCCTTCCTTTAGTTTGAGAAAGACCCCTATTTGTCTTCCCTAAATCGTCTTAAAACAAACTATTGAGTATTGGAACGAAATGAGATTGAATAAGGTGAACTCGATGTAGAGGGATTATATATCTAACTCAAACTAGTTCGGGATTGACACGAATTTGATTGATTGATTGATAAATACTGTTCTTGGTAGTCCTTGGGTATCTGACAAATTTTGAAGCATGAGTTCAACGTCCCACTCCCCCCCCCTCCCCCCCCCCAAACCACTTAAAATGCTCTATACTCGATAGTTTCTTATACTGCTGCTGTTACCATTTGTCATTATGTTGCTTATTTTGCCTTCTGTTTCATATCTTATATTTTGTAGAATTTTTGAGTGTGACGGAGCTAAATTGGTCGTGGATAATGTATCATTTGATTTTGTCAAAGGTGCAACCGTTGATTATGTTGAGGAGCTGATCCGCTCTGCTTTTCAGGTCTGTAAAAGTAGCTTCTCATGAATTCACTATTGCTATTTTCTTGTATGTCAGATACACATGCATATTGACGTTCTAGATCAACTGCTTGATGTATGCTACTATTCAATTTTTCTCGTTCTGTTTGTCAATGAGAAAAGAATTTGGACATCTCGTTTAACACAAATAGAAGGAGTTTTTCCTTCAAATAGTTACTCCCTCCGTTTAAAAAAGAATGACCTAGTTTGACTTGGTACGGAGTTTAAGAAAATAAAGAAGACGTTTCAATCTTGTGTTCCTAAATTTTATGTTAAATGTACCAAAATATCCTTCAATCTTGTGGCCTAAAAACATGCCACGTGGAAAGTTGAAATTAAAGTTTTGCCAAAAAAGGAAATGGGTCATTCTTTTTGAAACATACTAAAAAGGAAAGTATGTTATTACTCTGTGGTGTAATGCCACATACTCATCGCCTTCCAGAAAAATCATATGATAGATAGCAGGAACTAAACATTTTGAGTTATGATGAGACTTCAGTATGGCTTTAATTGCTACCTAAAAATTGAAATAAGGAAAATTTCAAGGAACAGAGTTGATGTTTTGGATTATGAGGAGATTTCAATTCTGACTTTCATCACTAGCTACAAAGCTGAAATTAGGAAAAGAAGTGAAGAGCTTCAGTTATGGAATACATAGAGAATCTCATTAATTGGGTAATTGTTGAGCACATTGGTTATATTAATCACATTCCTGTTGTAGTTTCACAAGGGATTTAGTTGAGGGTACTCTGTGGAGTAATTTGGCATATTCACATCATTCTCGAAAAATCATCTCTCGTATGATAGATGACAGGAACTACATGTTTTGGGTTATGATGAGTTTTCAATTATGGCTTTAATTTACTACCTACAAAACTGAATCAAGGAAGGTCTTAAGGAAAAGAGTTGAGGTTCTGGGTTATGAGGAGATAAGTTTTATGACTTCAATTACTTACCTACAGAACTGAGATTATGAAAAGAAGTGAGGAGATTCAGTTATGGAATACATAGAGAATCTCATTGACTGGATAATTGATGAGCACGTTGACTATATTTAATCACATTCCGATTGTAGTTTGCTTGTGAAAGGGATTTTGTTGAGTCTTGAGTGTACTCTGTGGAGTAATGTGGCACATTCATCGGATTCCAGAATCGTTCATTCGTGTGATAGATTACAGGAAATAAATCTGAGTTAAAGTTGATTTCTTCTTATCCCTTGGAGAAGCGGCTCCTTTTCATGAACTGATATTTGCTAATGGTATGGCAAGCTTGAGCTGTGATGTGCCACACGTTATTCTAACTAGTCTGCTTGGTGAGTTTTCAATAGTGATTTTACAAACTGTAGAGCCTTCAGTAAATAAAGAGAGTGGATATAACTCAAAAAGAGTCTACTTCTTCCTATTTCTTTGAAGTGGAATGTAAAGCGAGTGAAGTTTTTAGTTTTGACTACCTCGAAGTCTTTAGATTTTAAAAATAAGTATTTTTGGGCTTTAACAATTTGTGTGATAAACTTTGAGAATACTATTAATTTTAACTGAGAAACATGATTAAAATGGTCATTGAGATGACTAAAATTGTTGATTCTATAAAAGACTTAAAATCTGAAAGTAACATGAAATTATTGTGTCAACATGTATTGATTATCCTATTTCCTTTTTTTAGCAACTTAAAATTCTATGCAACTTTTCAGCATGCAAACACTATTTATGGTGGTTTTAAGCTCAAATAATACATATGGAAATAACTTTTGATTTGGCTCATAATGTCGGAGTTGACCAGAGGGGGTGCATTTATGTGGTTACTTTGCTTCTGATACAGAGGTTTTTCTGTATGCATTTAAAAGAAGGTAAGGGAAGAAAAATGGGACAATGGAAACATATAATCAAGGAGGGGGGGAGGTGAAAATGAAATTTTGTTTGATTAGCTTAGTTGATATTATAATAACAAACAGGAATTTATATTTATTTAATATGGACAAGTATGGATTTATATTTGTTTGCTTAGATTAGTAAAATCCAAACATGTATGCATATATAGTCCTTCTGGTTAAATCCAAATTCATACCAGCTTTTATAGATTTCTAAGGAAAAGCCAAAGTAGTACTCTATTCTTCCTCTCCCCCTCTCTTCCTTTATAGTCAACTTTGATTTATACTCTTCTCTTTGTGTCTCGGTTTCCAAATTAATTATACGTTGTGTTGATTAGTGTCGATGTATACATTTGACTGATAAATCATACATGTTGATGTTTGTCTTTTACTGCAAATGATGTTATATTTGTCTTTTACTGCCAATGATGTCTTATTTTCCTTTTACTGCAAATGTCTTATTCTCCTTTTACTGCAAATGATGTCTCATTCTCCTTTTACTGCTAATGATGTCTTATTCTCCTTTTATTGCAAATGAGGTTTTCTTTTCTCCCGTCACATTCTCTCTTTCTTTTTAAGGGTGTGTTGCAGTCGTTCCATAATATAGTTAACATTGATCTGATACTCCTCTTTGTGTCTCAGCATCCACATTATTGTACATTGTGTTGATTAGTGTCCCCTTATACACTGGACTGATAAATCATACATATAGTTCCTTAATATAGAAGTGACTCACTGTCCAAATTATTGTTTGTACTGTTGATTAGTGTCGCCTTATACACTAGACTAATAAATCATACGTGGTTATATTTATCTTTTACTGCAAATGATTTTTGCCCACCACATGTTGCTTAAAACATGTGTATAAATGACATACCAAATAAAAATTTTATCTACGTTGATAATTTGCTGAAGAGGAAACAAAAAGGGGTGGCCACTGGTCTGCAAGCTTGATTTGGAAAAGGCTTATGACCATGTGAATTGGCAAAGCTTGTTGAAGTTATTGAAGTTGATGAACTTTGGAGAGAAATGGATAAGAGTGGATCAGATTTTGTGTTTCAACTGTGAAATTTTCCATACTTACTAATGGTGACCCACAAGGTTTGTTTAGTTCTCAAAGAGGTCTCAGGCAGGGGTATCCTCTCTCACCTTACCTATTTGTTCTGGTAATGAAAATCCTCAACACAATGTTGAGAAAAGCTGAAAGGTTGGGGTGGACAAGAGGCCTTAAAATATGCAGGTTAGATCAAGAAGGTATGATGCTTAGTCTCATCATGCGTGCAGATGGCTCTCTCCTTGTGAAGCTGACGAAGAGCAGATGCTATATTGGAGAGGAGTTCTTTTATGCTATGAAGCTGTTACTGGAGTGAGAATTAGCATAGAAAAGAGCAGTATTTTTAGCATTAGTGCTGATCACTCTGTTGAGAAACTGGCAGATATCATGGGATGCAAGGTAGAAAAGTTCCACGACCTATTTGGGCTTCCTTTAGAGGTGAATAGTAGGGATAAAAACATTAGGCAAGGGGTTGTTGAAAAGTGTAACAAAAGCTAATTCCGCAGAAAAAGTAATATCTCTCTTTTGGAGGTAAGCTTACTTTGATCAATAGTGTCTTAGATTGAATTCCAACATATACTATGTCTACATTTTATATGCCTGCAAGTTCCATTAGAAGACGACTTTTGTTGCATGGAAATGCAACTAAGAGGAAGATTAACCTGTTTAAGTGGCGGGCGTTCTCTGAAGACAAGAAAAAGGAGGAATGGGTGTGCGAAATTTAAAGTTATACAACAAAAGTTTGCTATTTAAGTGGTATGGAGATACTGTAGGGGAGGTGAAGAGGTCTGGCAGAAAATTCTATATGCTATTTATGGAACTAAGGAGGATTGGAGACAAAATCCGGTTCAATTGAAACAGTGTGGGGAGTTTGAAAGAAAATAAGTGAAAATGTGGGATGAATTCTTATAGTATACAGAGTTAGAGGTTGGCAATGGTGCTCAAATCAGGTTCTGGATAGATATTTGGAATGGGAATGAGAGTTTGAAGAATAGATTCCCAGATTTATTTAGGTGTGCATTAAACAAAGAGGGTCGATTGCTGATTTTTGATGTAACTTCAAGTTGCCATGTCACTTTCAGGAGCAATCTGGATGATTGGGAGTTGAGTAGCTTCTGTCAATTACTAAAGCAACTGAACACATGCCAAATATATCAGAATAGAGAAGACAGACTAGTTTGGGTTGACAGCAAAGCCACGATCTTTTCAGTAATCAATTGCTATATAATTCTTCCATCTAAAAAAAATGCTATAAAATTGTACTGCACCAGAACAGTCAGTAGGTTCCAAATTGGCCCTGGAAGAAGATTTGGAAAACCTAGCCTGTGAAAGCATCCCTGTTTTGGTTGATTAGTAGCTAGAGAGGCTTGCCTTACACAGCTTGTGCAGTAGATGCTATTTGTGCAAAAATGAGGAGGAAACTGTTGAACATTTATTCCTTTGTTACAGCTTTTTATGACAGTTCTGGGTGGTTTTTCTTTCTTACTGTGGGAGTGTCTTCAGGTATACATTAGAAAACTAGCTGTCTGCTTTTGGTCTGGAAGGTTCAGGGAATGAAAAGAGAGATATGGAGGATGGTTTCCATCTGTATACTAAGGACTGTTTGGTTGGAAAGAAACAAGGCATGCTTTGAAGGGAAGATAATGCCGATTTCAGAAGTCAAGAACAAATACATTAAAAAACTTTTCTTATGGTGTTCTAGTAGTACTCTAGAGGATGGATCATTATCTACCAGATTAAGAAAAGGCTTATTATTTGAAAAAAAATCAGCAAAAGATGATCTCATATTTTTTTGTAGAACATGTTTTAAAACGTAATTGCCTTTGATTGGGGATAAAGAGATAATATTTGGATGTTATTTTGGAGATGTGTTGATAAACTTCTTAGACTTGACATGAAAAATTGCAAGCCAGCAAGTTTAGTGGTATTATTTGGGATATTAATTGTATAAATTTGTGCAATAGGCTACCACATGCTCACATGAAATCTTCCAAGACCATGTGATGCTTACTTCCGCTGTATATCCAGTTTTTCACATAGCTCCAACTCTTTTCATCCTTTTATGTTTTAATATATCTTTTAGCTGGCACTAGAGCCATTTTATTTTCTGTTTGGTCCTCCCGATTTTTCATTTAACCTCCTTTTGCTATGTCTACTATCTTTCTGCAGGTATCTACCAATCCAAGTGCAGTGGGAGGGTGCAGTTGTAAAAGTTCCTTTATGGTGAATCTGTAATTCGACACTTCTGTAACATTCAGCCAGAAAATCAGCATTCCTCTATAAGCTGGCTATGGTTTACTGCAAGGCCTAACCACTTTATATATTAGTCTATCTGGGGTCTAATATCTATTCATCATATTCTTCTACCGTCAAGGCAGCAAGACCTGAATTATGAGAATTTTTACCCGAGAGAAGATAGATTCTTTGTTGTACATGCCATTTTTTTAGCCTTGTTAGAAGTGCAGAATGTGACTGTTAAATTAGGTAAGTGGGTAGGCTGTTGTATTGTAGGCAATAATTCCAGTTTCGACGATACGTAGTTTTGGCTGGAGACATTGTACAAGGAATTTTGAAGTGAAGGGCTTGAAACAGAACCCTTGTTACTCGTATTCCCTATAACTATTGAAATAAAGTTCCGTAGGCATGGGAGAAGCATATTATACAGAGCAAAGTTCTGATGAAGCAATACTTTGTTTTTGTTTTTTTGCTGTATGATTATGTTCATTTTGAAACTGAAAATCAGGAAAGAACCATTACCCTAATTGAAAATAAAGTGTAAAGTAGTAATTTGTTGTTCATTATCTTATAAAGTTGGAAATTATATATTTCACTTATCTAAAAGAGTGTGTTCACCTCTCTAAAGTCCTCAAATGAAGATTAGCTAAAAGTATTGGTTCATTAGGGGAAAGCCTAGTGCATTGAAGTGTCAGTTATACACAAGGTCCTGGAAGGATCTGATCGCAAGAGTCTATTATATGCAATCCTCGTCTGTCAAAGGCTCTATGCATTTGGGTCAAAGGTTATTTTTAAGACATGAATCTGTGATCTCCTGGTCACATGACAACAATTTTATCAATTACTCTAAGACTTCTTTTTAGCTAAAGTATTGTAGATCAAGTCTAATAAGAAAAGATGATTATTTAGCCAAATATATCAAGCTTTTTTTCAATCTAGGCTCCAAAAAAGCAGTAAGAATTGTTAAGAAAAGAATAATCTCAGAACCCAATTACGGCGTCGTATGCTTATGTTTTCTGGAAAACTGAATATCGTTAAACCCTCGGCTAAACCCCTCTGGGTTTGATGGTTCGTCAAATCGGATTCCACAAAGTAAAAATGTCGTTTTTAATATTAGGAAGAAGATCAACGCAGCTCTCTCGAATCCCTACACGCAAACTCCTCTTATTTTCTTGCGCTTTTACTTCCCTTTGTTCTCAATCTCCTAATAATTCCATTTCCAATAACAGATCAACAATTTTTCATTCTTGGTACAATCCATCCAATATAAGAAATAAAGGGTTCTCTTTAGTTTTCAATGCACTAGGCTTTCCCCTAATGAACTCAGAGGCTATATGGGGTGTTCGGTTTTTGAGCTCAGAGGTTGCTGTTGAGCCGGCTACTAATGATGGGCTTACTGTTGAGGGAATTATTGCTAAAAATTGGAATATTCTTGATGATAGTGAGGATGATTGGAAAAGCCACGCTTCTTCCATTGCTCAATCCATTCATCTTATCAAGAAACGCCTCAAGGTTTATTCATCTATCTGTAATTGCAGTTTGAAGTTGCTCTTCTGAACAGTCGATATCTTTATGTTTATATATATATGAAAAGAGAAATTTGTGATATTTTTGAAGTTCCGATCTTTGTGCTTATCTGAAAATAGCCTCTCTATCTGTAGTGCTTACCCTTCTCCAGATCCCACTTGTGGAATTTCACTGGGTATGTTGTTGTTGTGATCTTTGTGCTTATCCAATGAGAAAAATTAAGTTTACATTATGAAGAAGTTGCGATTTAATTTACATTACGAAGAAGTTGTGATTTTTATGGTTTATTTATTCTGTTTGAAAGACGGGATTCTACAGTTTTCATAACTTCACCATGGTGGATTATACGGTGGGCATGGAGGTACTGATGTATGTGAAGGTCTGATGGACATGAAGATAACAGTGGTTTTACCACGATGATAATATCTGCACCAATGTGAACTTTGCATAGTTGGTCTCAAGTCCGGACAAAGGAGGGGTGCAGTATTTTGACCCCAAATAACCAAACCTTGTCGAATCCTCTGAACTTTGAATTTGTTAATTGATACTATATAATAGCTTCAATATTATTGCGGGATGTGAAAAGTTGGCATGGCTTTGGTCTTGGTCTTGGTCTTGATAACTTTAGGTGTTTGTCGATGGGTTCTGCCATGTTACTATAAGCTAAAAGCAATAATAATAAGTGATAACTAACATAATTAGTCTGATAGGAGACTCTTGATGTATCTGGGCATGTTTAGGGATGTTATTTTAGTTCTTTAGAGTCAGACAATAATTTCTCAGAGAAAATATGTTACATGGCTCCCTTGGAGAATCTTTTAATTCCAGTTAATGAGTTAAGTCGTTTTTTTTTTTTCTTCTATTTATAGTGGAAAAGGTTGATTGATAGGCTTAAAGTTCTGTCAGCTCAGCTCAATAAAGCAGACCTTTGGGATGACCCTGTCCATGCTGGGAAGATCAGCCGTGAACATGGTTCTTTAATGAATAAAATAGAGGATGTTATGGCAATTGAACAAGAGTTGGTTGAACATATTGACATGATTAAGCTTGCCCGGGAAGAGAATGACCCAGAGTTGGAATCGGTGAGCTTTAATTTTTTTATTGCTAGGAATGTAATCCACTACTTAATGTTCCTATTTATACTTCTTTTTTGTTAAGTATGTTCCTTGTTTTACATTATTCCACTTGTTTCAGTTTAGTTTATAATGGTGCAAATCTCAAGCCTGTTCAGGCACATCATTGAAGTTGTATCAGTACTTTCGTTTGAATAACTGTTAGTTTTGATCCTGGGTTTCTGCTTAATTGGTAGTGACCTCTTTGTTTTTAATGCTTTATTGGTAAGTTTAACTAACAATCTGGTTCTTGATAATGATTACATTATTACTTGGAGCTGAAATGCAAATACCAACAATCCTTCTTGCTTGGTATGACAAATAAATAAGTTTGTGACTCCATCATCTGTATAAAACTGACTAATTGGTCTGACCAGAAGGGAAACAGGGAAGTTGAAGAAGTTCGTTTTCTTTTCCTTCCAGGAATAGGTAAGAAAAGAATTTCCTTGCATTTTCTTTATGCTGGATTCAAATAAATAAATAAATACTGACTTTACCTATATGATACAAACAGAATAGGTAAAAAATTAGTTGGAGTTTATAATAAAGAAGTACAGTTTGGTTTTATACTGCTTGAGTTATCTTATATGTGATACTTTTGAACCTGACTAGCAATCTAAGTTGCATAGACTTTTCACTTTCAATGCCACATCCATGTCGGATTTCTGAAAATGCACTACATTCGGAGAATCCGACACGCACCCCTGACACTTTTGAAGAGTCCCAGCAACATAGCTTGCAATTATCAACACCCTGGTCCCTGCTTCGTAGAATAAATAAGCTGCTGAATTTGGAACTCCATCTTCTGTATAAGACTGACTTCTTGACTAGGAAAGAACTTGTGAGGAGTTAAATATTTATAAATTTCTTTTTTCTGATATGAATAGCTATGGACTGAGTTCTATAAAAAAAAGTGAAAGCTTCAATATACATTCTTTCAGTTATATTTTATGTGACAAAACATCTTAACTTTCAAGAAAGCGAGTATTGTTTAGGGGAAATTCAGTTCATTCTGCCACTTGGCAGCTATATGGTATTTGTGTTTTGGATCAAACTTGTGAGAAATGCTATTGTCACTTCTCATTTCTACCTATTTTATTAGTCATTTTTGATTGTAGGAATCAGTGGAAGCTCTACTCAGGATTAGAAAGAATGTGAAAGAAAAAGAGCTTGAAGCTTTACTATCTGGGGAGCATGATAATTGTTCTTGTTTTATAGAGGTTAGTCCCTCTGAAGCTCAGATTGTGTGTTCCGATTTGTCAAAACATGGTTTTACTGATACGTGCATCTTTTAGTTTGGAGAATCTTTAGTGTCCCAGATATATCTCCTTATTGCATCTTGTCGCAGAAAAAACATACTTCGGATATGTCATTAAAAAAGAAGCTCAAGTTATTGATGTACGCAGTCCTGTTTTGTAAAATAGACACTGACTGGCTTGTTATTTCCTGTACAGGTGCAAGCTGGAGCTGGCGGTACTGAGAGCATGGACTGGGCTTCAATGGTCATGCAGATGTACAAATCGTGGGCTCAACGCAAAGGATATGGTGTTTCTGTTGTGGATGAAATGCCTGGTGAGATTGCAGGAATCAAGGTCTAGGTTCTTACCATATTTTCTTTATTTACTTGAAAACTCTGTATCTATTAGGACGTACGAAAAATTGAAATTTGTGAATTGCAAGAACTCTTAGCTATTTACCCAAATGTTACTTTTAAAACATGTCGTGGGGAGAACTTGGTTTAGCCTTGAAGCATAACAGAATTGTTAAACATATAATCAACGTGTGTTTAAACTATGGGTAGTGAAATTTGTCATGGGTCCTATCAATCAAAAAGGGAAATTGTCGTGAGTACTAATTTGACCTGAAATTAGGTTGTTTTCCTCTTTAATTTTCTATCATGGCACTAGTTAGCTATTGTTTTATTGCTCTGCTGATTTCTGCTCCTCCTTGTTATCAGCGTGCAACGATCAAAGTTGATGGTGAAAATGCTTTTGGATATGCGAAATCAGAGGTAGGAGTGCATCGTCTGGTACGCATCTCGCCATTTGATAGCGCAAAGAGAAGGCATACTTCCTTTGTTGCAGTTGCTGTAATTCCAATTTTGGGAGATGGATCTACCCGTGTTCAAATCAATGAATCTGATCTTCGAATTGAGCGTTTTCGATCAGGGGGAGCAGGTGGTCAGTCTGTTAACACAACTGAGAGTGCTGTCAGGATAACTCATATTCCCACAGGCATTACTGCCTCCTGTCAGAATGAAAGGTAAGCATCCATTGTGGTGAAATATACATTTAAAAGACCCTTCGAGGTGGCCTAGTGGTTTGAGCTTGGGGCTTCCATGTTGGAGGTCTCAAGTCTGAAACTCCTTGCCAGCAAAAGCAAGGTGTTTGCCTTCTAGGTCGAGCTCATCGCATCGGACTTACTTGGTGCAAGCTACCTCTTCTATGTGATTTGCGAGCTTTTATATAGGAGCAGGGATTTTCCCTGTGCGCACCCAAAAGGGCAGCGGCTGCGGGTTCCCCCTATCATTAAAAAAAAAAAAGTACATTTAAAAGCCTCAATCTTTTCCATTGGGAAAAAGAAGAGGAGGTGGATTTTTCCGTGCTCTAGCCTCTAATATTTGTCCGAACAAAAGGTCACAGCATTCAAACAAGGCTTCTGCCATGGCTGTTCTTCAATCGCGCTTGGATCAACTTGAGATGGCACGACAGGCTCAGATGAATGCACAACATACCCAGTCTCTCACTGAGATCAGTTGGGGCAACCAAATACGTACTTACGTGCTCCATGTATGTTTGTTCACCTTTGATTTTACCTTCATAGCTATGATTCATATAGTAAGTCATAACTTTTCTGTATCATGCTTGTAGCCTTATCGCATGGTCAAAGATCTTCGGACAAATTATGAGGTTTCAGATCCTGATTCTGTGCTTGAAGGGGATCTTGATGACTTCATTTTGAGCTTTCTTTCAACATCATTAGACAATGATGAAGAATGACCTCTTAACCTTATTTTTTCGGGTTCCCTTGGCCAGTTGATTGTGAAATTGGATAACATTACTCCAGTCTCCGCTCTCAGCTCCATTTTCTGCACCAGAGGCGACTTTACTGGTGCCTTATACTGCAGGAGAAAAAGCTCAAAGAAGTTTTTGTTGGTCACAAGATATCATTCTTGCTAGTTCATGGGAATAACACACTGGTGTGCTGAAGATTCACCATCTGCATCACATCATTTATACGAAGTTGATGAAATAATATCTTTGTACCAAGCTGCTACTCCCTTGTTAGGGAACTGCTTTATTTTATCCAGGGTCTGTAATGACAATGTAATTATTGAAGAAACCTGTCAAACTGAGGTAGTGTACTTGTTTGTAACTGCGTGATCAATGGATTTTGTTCTTGAACCCTCTCAGTATGATACATAAAATTCTACATAAGCAACCATTATGCCAATGTAAAGTTCAGCTCGCAAATAGGACCTTGGTTGCTGTTGATTTCTAATATGCCTTACTAAGTGCAGTTATATGCCTTTTTTCTCCAAGTACAATTATCTTCTTTAACCCATACTTGTGAAATTACACTTGGCTTCAAGGCACAAGTTTGTTCTTTTTCAGTAAGAACTGAGTTAAAATGATGCTAACTATGTAGTCAGTTTCTCTCGTCTCCCTCCCTTCTCAATTTAATACTGGTTCCAGAAATCTACATCAAAGTTCGTTACCTCAGGTAAAAGAGAAAATTATGGGCAGACAGATTTAACTGCCTAAAGATTAGATACAAACTAAGATCAAAATATAGGGAGGTTATACCTAATATATTGCAAGTTTCTAACAGAGGAAAATCAATCAACCATCAGGTGTTGCATACTTTGTTATGCTTCAAATTATGACTTCAATTGTGCAACAACTCAACTAGATTAACATTTACTGGAGAGTCAAATATACCCAAGACTGGGGCTACTATAATACCAGGGAAAAATATACTAATCTCATTTAAATCCACCGTATAGGTGAAACGTTGAGTGCAATTTATCTACAAATTTCAAGCTTTAAATCATTATAAAGGAAACAAAATTGGATCTCCACGAGGAGAAAGAACACAAACATGCATGGTCGAAAAGAAACAATAAACTCATATTGCTAGCTGCCCCATGAATCAAGAAAAATGAATCCCAGCCTTGTTAAAGAGAGCAAGCAGATGCATGAAATCTGCTTGTGCAAGTTTGGAAGATCTCTTCTCCTCAAATTTTCCTTCCTTCAGCACTGCCAAAACTCTCTCTTTGAAGTCTGCTCTTTTGGCATCCCCCTCATCCATCTCCATGTCATCATCATCATTTCCATCATCAGCATCCATACTCAAGTCTCCAAATGTCTCTCCCAAGGCAGATACATCCAAAGCCATTTCCATATCGTCTGAAGGAGCTTTCTCAGAGAATTGTAATGCTTGCAAGGTCCTATAGTTCTTTTCCAGTGTGGAGAGAACGGATTTTTGTCTAAAAATAGCACCTAAAGTTTTGTTTTTCCGGTTGAAACAGATCCTAACCAAACCATCCCACTCCTTAAAATTGACAGGAGTAAGTGACCCCCTAGGTTCAATTCTAACTACAGAAGAATCAACCTTTGGTGGTGGCCTGAAATTATTCCTTCCCACCTTTAGTAAGTGTGATACTCGGGCCAACAGCTGTGTGTTCACAGACAGGCGGCAATAAAGAGTGTCACCAGGTTGAGCAACAAGCCTCATAGCAAATTCTCTCTGGAACATTATTACTGCCGCTCTGAATAAAGGCCTATGAGCCAATAATTTGAAGGTAAGAGGAGATGATATTTGATATGGGATATTAGCCACACAAATATCAAAGTAAGGGAGATCACACTTGAGAACATCCCCTTGAATAACCTGCAGCACAGAAGATCAGAATAGTTTTGCACCTCAATGTAAGCAGATAATTATGGGGCATGCACTTAAATGGAAAAAAAAGGATAATATCTACTCATAGAACAATAGAAACATAAATGAAGAATGATGCCATCTGAATTGCGTCTATTATGCAAGTGATCTCTTATCTCATAGTGCTAACAGCATGACCACGATAACTAGTCATGTAGTTATCAACCATGCATGACAGTTCCAGCAAAATAAGAAGCTACTCAATGATCAGAGAATGCAAGCCTATAGAAGCAAGCCAATGCCTGAGTCATAATATTTTTTTAATCAAGTAATAAATAAATACATAGCAAAATAGGAAATTATGGATGTGAGTCTAAACCAGGCCCCCAAATCATGGGAAATCAGATGGAGCAGACATGCCGATTCGATTCAATTTCTGTGCACATAACCATGCTTCCTTCATTTTCAATTCATCTAGAGCATCGGCTTATTGTGCACAGATTTATTTCAAATCCAAAAAAAAGAAGAAAAAATATAGGAAGAAAAAGAGCCAAAGTTTAGTCATAGGGCTGAATAAGTTAGTTTCCTCAATGTTTCCATACCACAACAATACCAACCGATAAGTATGATTATGCACATCTTCTAAATACTGATAACATATTACCAACCAATCAAACATCATTAACCTAATTCACATTAATAACTACATTCCGTTTCAATTACACCTCTTTTATTCCAACTTTGATACTGCCGGCAAATCTCATAATTAACTAGAAAGAGTGCTGACAAACATTGAACATATTTACGCTTTTCTTCTTTTAAAAGCTAACTAACTTCACATTTCAGTACTTTAAGCAATATATGTCTTGCAAAAACAGAACAGGTCAGATAAAATAAGCTACCTTTAGTCGGTTAGATAAAGGAGTTCCCTGAAATCTCCGTTGCAATTCGAGAACCATACGAGGATCAAGTTCAATAGCAATAACAGACTTTCCGGCTTCTAGAAGCTTCTTTGTAAGGTTACCAGTACCAGGACCGATTTCGAGGATAACATCGGTAGATTTAATTCCGGATTTTTGAACAATAGAATCAACCAGTAAAGGATTTTTCAGAATGTGCTGACCCTTTGATTTATGGAACGATATCCCTCCCTGGAAGTGAGGATTTGAGGCAGCGGATGATGAGCCACGCTGAGGCTTGTCTTTCTTCATCTTCCCTCCCGCCATGATGAAACTTGTCGACGGTTCAAAGTCCGGCGATAGTCTGGCAACCGTAAAAAAAATTTCAGTCGGAGAGGTGAGAGAATGCCTAAAACCTTTTGGAGCCAAATTTGTCGTGAATGGAGAGCTAGGGTTTTAAGAGTAATGACTTTGCCTAATTGGGCTAATAGAGATCTTTGTGGGCTTGACTGATTCGTTTTCTATTGGGCTAAGGCCCTAAAATTACTTGGATTACGGCCTTTGTGAGAAAAATCCAAATTCCGACGATAAGCTAAGTAATTTGGGGGGAATAATTAGAATAGATGGCCATTCGGTCGAAATGATTACTAAGAAAAGGTTATTCATTGCATAGATATGTATAGTCAGTATATATTTCATGTTATATTCAGTTTTTATAGTATCATAATGTAAATTCAGTCTATAGCTTATATATCGGAACATGAGCAATTTTGGAGGAATAATTACAGTAGATGGTTATTCGGCCAAAGTGATTACTAGGTCATCCATTGTATAGATATGTACCGTCAATGTATATTTCATATATAGTCAAGTTATATTTAATTTTTAATAATATCATAATCTATATTCAGTGTATAACTCACATATAAGTAATCTATCTTGTATAGTCAGTTTATACTTTCTATGACTTTTGACAAGTTATATTGTATAGTAGCTATGTATTTCCTATGATTTTTAGATATATTTTTTATACAAGTAAAATATGATTATATTTTTTATAAATTAATTAGCTTATTGCATATATTTGGAATCATCCCTATTTTTTTTTCTAGTATCCTTAACTCTTTGTCTAACAAAAAAGATAGATGATTCATGGAAATCTAGGTTAACGATTTCCCTTTATCCAGTTTGAGAGTTTTGGGTTTCTCAAAACATCTAACCTTTTTATGTCCTACAATATATCTAGGTTTCTTTTATCTTTTATTTATGTTGTCCAATTTCTCTAAATGAAATTTTATAATATATTTTCCACACTTAATAAAAGTTCTATATATTTCATATGAAATTCTCGTTTGTCACCCCAAAGACAATGTTGCAAGTTGGAACGATAAGGGGACAAAAATTTACATTGTTATCACTTATCTACCTTAATTATCACTTAATTATGATCGATTCAAATATTCTGTGTGGATAAACTTTTATCTTCATTATACTGTATGCATACAAAATATTTTAATTTTGACGTGCAAGCTTTAGTCATATCTATCTTCTTTTTCTATTTTTTCTTTTTTGTTTCAAGTTTGCAAAGAGAGCAATTCAAGAATACAAACATTCCTGGTGCTGAAAAGCAGATCAAAAGGGAGCTTTTTTCATGCTCTTCGCCAACAACTTGAGTAAGTTTTCGGTTTAATTATTACTATACTAATTTTTCGATGAGTTATATATGCTTTAACTCATCAGTTTCGACAATTGATTACGCTCAACACACATCCTAAAAGAATAGGGTGATCGCTGTTATAATTTTGATTTTAAAGTCCATGTTGAATGAATTAAGGCAAGCTCCGAATAACTCAATCACTAAGTAACCTATCTTGAAGATGGAATCAATTTTTTATGAAGAGTAACTAATTAATTGAATTCAACTAACTGAATAAGTTATGATTTCCCAAATTATTGAATTGAACTAATGATTTGTTTTCTCTTAAATCTGTTTGCCTTGCTTGTGAGTTCTGATTAGGGTATTGTTAATACCCTAGAGTTGTTCTCGTTCTCAAACTAACCCTATCTGTAATATAATCCCTAACTTCTACTTTTATATCTCAAATAATCAATAACCTTTTATTATTTGAAAGTGTCATTATTCAACACAACAATTAACATATTAGTCGAACAGAAGGAGTCAAAACAGCTTGATTCATAATAGCAAGCAAGATCAAAGAATTTAACTAAGTAGTAAAATTTTCATTATTTCCATCTTCTTTACTTGTAAATAGTTCACGTAAAGATGCAAATAAGCAAAAGAACTAATCAAAGAATTTAACTTACTAAAATCTTCATTATTTCCATCTTCTTTATGTGTAAAAGCTCACGTAAAGATGCAAATAAGCAAAAGAACTCACTTTTTCCTTCCTGCCTGTTGGTTCTTTCACTTGTGTGACACTATTATGATATGGGATTTGGGATGTTTATGGTTGTGAAAGAGAATAAACAAATGATACATAGTGAAATAAGCCTAGGGGTCGAATACAATCAAGCTTGGTATGTTCATGTTCTAATTGAGATTTCACTTTATTTACTAGTTGAATAAATACCTACGTATAGATCGAACATAAATTCATAAGTAATTTTAAAGGATATTTCTCCATCTGGAATTTAAATAAAATCTCTTTTACATTTACCCTTAAGCAAACTGCAAAAGTGATTACTTAGCTAATTTACATTAGTTAAAACATAGACTAAAAGGAAACATCTAATTAACCCTTACGGTCCTACGGAAGACAAAGTTCACTACTACTTGCTTAAAGAAACAACATTAAACACAATCTCTTACATCCCTTAATCTCCTAATAAACCCCTAGCTTCTTGTTTCCTGTGCAGATTCCACTTCTTGATTCACATCTTGAGTTGGATAATTGGTAGAAAATTCATCATTTGTTTCTTGAGGAAGCATCCAAGAAATTGGCTGTGCGTATGTCGTTTCAAAGTTTGCAACATTCACTGCATAATTGTTCAGCGTTGGATAACTGGAGCTCAAGTCAGGTAGATCACCTGTAGCACCAAGGCTTATATTGTTAATGTGCCCTGGGAATGTGTATGTTGGTTCATCGTAGGGGGTCACTTGATTGTCGTTCAGCAAATGGTTCTTTATATAGTTTAGCACTAATGCATTTTGATCATTTCCCATTGAATCATTTTGCAGATACATTGCTTGATTCTCATTAGGAACAGCCCAATTAGCCTGTGGTGTTGAACTCACAGGCAACGGTTCAATAGTTTGATTTACTATGGGAACATTCACAAAGTCATTTGGTCCTTGACCTCCCCAAAGCCCACTCATTTGGTTGATATTTGCGTAGTTGCTTCTACTCTCACCTGCATTTGTAACCGAGTAATTTAGAGATGTCAAATGAACTGATTAGACTACATTGAGGAAGGAGGGTAAAAATCCATCAAATCAATAAACAAATTGAGTAGGTTCTTGTTGGGTTTGGACTGCATTAACAACATAAAAAAGCCCAATTTTTAACACAGAATAATTAGTTTTAGGTTATGTCTAAAAGTCGTTACAAAATTTAATGGAGGTCTTAATCTGAATGGTTCAGACATCAGGTCATTAAATGCTCTAGCCCCCTACCTTTCTCCAACTATTAGTTATTCAAATTCTTTTCCTTTTATATTTTGACAACTTTTAATTCTTGATCGTATAGCAAGGTCCTGAAGAATTGATAAAATTGTTTGTCAAAATAGGTAAAAGATAATCATGGCATTTTCTTCTCTTAATGTTTAACAATTGTATGATTTTATTCTGTAGTTCAGATAGTTCCAATTTATCTTTATCAAACTTATAATATTTATAACTCAAATTCATACCTGAGACTGGAAAACTTGGAGTGAATTGTTGAAGAGGTGCTACATTCATTGCTGAGTTATTATGCATTTGAAGACTAGGAAATAGATCAGTCGACGGCGAGGAAGAAGCAGCTGGGAGATGATGAGGGTATTGCATCTTGAGATAAAGTTGTGATCCATAGTCATTGCCAAATGAGAAATCTGAAACTTCATTATTATATTCTGCAGGTTGATCAAAATAAGGATAGAATTGACTCGGAAAAGGTTGTTTGCTTAGTTCCTTCAACCTTGCATCACACCGTAGCAGCTTTTCATAAGGCTTGTCAAGTACTCCTGGAGGAAATGTAACACAATGCCTCCTAAAAAAACCATCCACAAGTCAGTAAAACGTTATGCTACTTGGACACTTTAAAAGTGTCAAGAGGTGCTACACGGGTGCAGCACTGAACGTGAAGTGTCCGTGCAATTTAGGTGAATGTAATAGAGATCGTAATTAATCAAATTATTTAATTTTTACCTGTGAATGGGAGCTTGACCTCCCGTGAAATCAGATGTCTGCTGCCACAATGTGTGCTTTCGAGGTTGAGGATTTGTTTCACGATGAAACGTAGGTGGTTGGTTCAACTGTATAAATTGTAACTTTATATGGTAAGAAAGATAATTAAATAAAATTAAATTGACTTAAAAAAAAAAAGAAGAAATTAACCTCAATCTCAAGAACTCCGGGTAAATCACCCTGTGGCATGATGGCTTTAATACCTATGATATCTGACCATTGAATTTCAATTTTGCTCTTAAGAGGCCCATCCAAAAGCTCCCAAACTAATTTTTTCTTTGCATAATAGCATTTTGCTATTAAATCACCTTCGTGCTTTGTAACTCTCTGCCAAATGTAATTTCAATAAATTATACTGTCATTGAATGAAAAAATGAAAAATGACAAACTTTAGTAAAATACTTTTTAACATAAGATATATTCTAAATCTTTAAATTAAATTACTTAAATCTCTTAATTAGTGGGTAATCTTTAATAACAAACTAAATTTTGGACTTTTTAACTCCAGATATATTTTAGATCTTTAAATTAAACTATTTAGATCTTCTAATTAGTGGATAATCTTTATTAACAAACCAAATTTAGACTTTTTAACATAAGATACATTTTAGATCTTTAAAATTTTCAAATTAGGGGATAGTCTTTATTACAAAAATAAAGAGGTAATATATTGTGAACACATAGCTAACAAATTGCATTAATCTGAATTATATTTTTTGAAAATTATTAAAAGTGACTTTAGGCTGACGTAAGTTAGGATCACGTTGAATCATCACATCTGATTATGTTTTGCAAAACGAACTTAGAATTCTTATGTTAACTGAAAGAATTTTTGTAAAAATTCTAATTCTCAAATAATTGCAACGAAATAATTGTTTGATGAAAAAAATGAAAAATAAAATATTAAGAAAAAATTTATGAGCAAAAGAAAATCATTTTTCATACATTATTAGGGTAAGAAAACGAAAATCTCGCATAAAGTTAAAAATGAAAATCTCGCATGAAATTAATTTAATGGACGTGCATTCAAAAGAAATGAGCTAAAAACAAATGTTGTTACTTCATTTAATACACTTTATCATAAATAATAACTATAACTTCTAATTAGTTTTTAAAAAATCTTTTATAAAATATAAAAAGATATAAAAATAATTTACCTTCCATGCACCAATTGTGAGCTTTGTAGCACGAAAATTTGCAGCCTTCAATTTTTCAGAAGCCACAGCAAAATCTTCTGTGGTGGACTTGTTGCGGGAAGAATTCGATGGTCTTCCAACACGACGTTTTGTTTGTGAAAGCTCTGATTCTATTAAGTTCAGGAAAGATGGTGTCTTGCTGAGTGTTAGACCAATGAGATCTGTATCCTGAAAAATCAATACAAAGAATTAAAGAAAAAAAAACAATCAAAAAACAAAAATAGAAACATTTTTATTAACGAAATATTTATTCATTTTTTTTGAATTAATTTTTTCTTAATTAATAGGACATCCTTGAATGGAAGGTGAGATCTGTGGAACAGGTCCAAACAACAACAACAAAAATTACATATAAAATTTTTTGATGAAAAAAATAAAGATTAAGACAAATTAATAAGTTTTAAAAATGAGTGAATTTATTTGTAGAAAATGGAGTGAATGAAAATAGGAGGAAGATATATCTATACCGACCTAAAAAAGAAATATAAAATATACTTAAAAAAATAAACCACATGCAGAAAAAGAAAAAAAGAAGAGAAGAAGAAAAAGCGGCTATTGCTACTTAGACTTAAAAACTTTACACATAAGCAAAGCAAACCATGAAAAAGTGGCTAACAACAAACCTCTGAATTGGATTCTGAAGACGTGCGGGGCCTTTTCGAGCGACCATTTTCATCGGAGTCTGAGCTAACACTCTGATTTTTTAGCCGGAGGCTGGTGTTCACGCCATCGTTAATTTCTGTGTTCATAGATTCAGAGCTTGGACGCTCAAAACCATATAGATCTTCGTTAATTTGTGTGTTAATAGATTCAGAGCTTGGACGATCAAGACCATGTAGGTCTTCATGATCCTCACTTAAAACCATGATGCTGAGTTGAGAAACCAGTTCCCAAATGAGGAAGAAAATAACTTATGGACGATTTTTTTATTTGTTGATGGGAGAAAATTTAGTTGAAAGGGGAGAATTTCTTTTTTAAGAGAAGAAAAGTGCACAGGTTGGATGGTTTTTTGTATAGAGAAGAAGCCTATTATATAGTGATTGTGGACATGAAGGACACTCTGTCTCACTAAATACTGATATTTTCAAGTTGTGTAGGGCATTTTTCTATTGGCGGTAAGCCAAAATGGTCAAATTTCATTTAGCTTTTTTGAAAAAAAAAAAAAGAAAAAAAAGTGTGGTAAATATTCGACTTTTTACCCCTGTTCCGATTGCGTTTAACATTCACAAATGTACACGGTAGATATTTACTTTTTAGAGTATTATAAAATTGATTAGTTATAACTCTAAGCTTTTGGGTGATTAAAAGTGCTTATTTAAAGAATAATGAAGTGTTTGGTTAAATTTTTTGGAGAGAATAAGTGATTTTAGATCGTAATAGTAACTATTTTTTTAGAAAATTACATAGAATGTTCACTAAATGTAATAGTCTTGATCTTCCTTCATAAGAATAGTTTTACAAAAATGTCATTATTTTATTTTAAGTTGAATCAAATTACACCTTCTATAGAGATATTTTTATAAGATATTTCTTATGAGGGGCAAAATATTAAGATTACCTCTTATGAAGGTATTTTTTAGGAGCTAAAAAGTACTTTTAAAAAGGTTTGTTTAACACTAATTGTTGCTTAATTTTTTTTTAAATAATTGGCCAAACAAAAACACTTTCAAAAAAATATTTTTTAAAATAAATTTAATTTTAGAATCTTGGTCAAACATGTCATTACTCTTATTTTCCACTATACTCTTATACATTTATAACTTATTCTTCTTTTCCACAATTATCTTACGAGTGGAGTTTAAAATAACTCTCCGGACGTGAAAAAAATATTTTTGATATAAAAGTTTCTACCAGATTGCAAGTCGTTACATTTCATGTGTGGAGTGTTTTGTCGTTAATTTCTGCTTGGTACAAAGTGTGGGTTAATTTCACCTACTTGTTCCTCGGAAATAAGACCAAAATTTTCGCCTTAATACATTTTTAACAAAAAATTGTAGGATTAGTTCCAAATTCCGTAAAAATCAAACTAAAATAGAGTTGTTTAACCTTTTTTTTCTTCTATTTTTTGCTTTTTTTGGTTGATGAAGTGTTGATTTATAATGTGCTCCGTTCCTTTTTTTAGTCGTCATGTTGTAATTTTCAAAATAATTTTAAAGATTAAATTATTTTAATATTTTAAAATAGAAATTTAGATATTCAAAAATTATATAAAAAGTATTATTAATTGTAACTTTTTATACATCAATATGATGAAAAAATCATCTTAAAATATTAGTCAAAATTTATATACTTTGACTTTAAAAATAAAAATATCACAATTAAAATAGAACGGAAAAAATATTTATTTATTTTTATGAATCCACTATGAATGAACATAAAAGTTTAATGATTATAATTACAGTTTATCCTATCGAGTCTCAAGTACATTCTAATAAAATTTTCAGACTATTGTTTACATGTGATATATTCTGCTAAATCACCTTATATGCATTTGTGTATTTGTTAATTAAGAGGATGTTTATAGAACGATTACTCTGGAATCCGAAAACTACTTCAGGTCACGTAATCTGCAGGTATGTGTCGTGTCAATTTAAAAATTATATATATATAAATAAAATATTTGTCATTAAATAAATACAATTTTCATGTAAATAAATACTATATGTTATCAGTTTATGAATACATAAATTAATAATTTAGAGTTTGTTTTAAATTTATTATATTAAATACTTTTATTAATAATATATTTGATAATCAAAATTTTAGTTAATTATTTACATAGAATAGTCTTAAATCTTTAATTCTAATTCAAAAGTGGATCTTCAAACTAAATAAATAAAAGATTAAATAATAAATTCAGAAAAATAGTGAAAAGATGATTTTGTCAGTATTTTAATGAAGGGCAAAAAGTTAAAACAATATTTCTAAGCACCTTTTAACTTATACTTGGTGACAATAAAATATATTTTCTTTTATATGAATTAATAAGAACAATTATTTTGATTTACGTTATGATTAAATGACTTAATGAATGAATGTCAATAACCTATCATTTTATCAATGTGAGATAACATACATGCTTTCTCTTTTGTGAGGGCTTTCTCATCAGTTGTACTCGACTTTGTGAAAATTGATTCACAAGGTGTCCCTTTCATAGTCGGATTCCAACCCTTGTCTCAGTCTTATGATATGCTATGGATCTCCTCTATATTTCCAAGTAAACGTTGAGTCTCTCGCATCAGTATGTGTATCGATCTTATACACTTATAATTTGTATATGTAGTTGGTCAGTCGCCTTATCTAAATCAATTATTATATCAATCACTAGTGTCATGAACTTAGAACTCTTACTAAGACGACTGTGCGACACTTGTCAATTTGCTCAAGCATGCGACACTTGTCAAAATTTGCTCACGAATCTTTCACGATCTTGTAAATATAAGAAAGCCCACTTGTCAATTTGCTCATGAATCTTTCACGATTATAGTACGACTAAAAGTATAGTAGAATAAGCGATACAACACTCAACTATCTAAGTAACTAAATACCATAATTTATGTCCTTGATAACCTCCTATCTAATGACATGCAAATGAATAGCTAACTGGGGGTGATAAAATTAAATCCAAACCCGCCCACCCTATTGAAATTTGGACGGATTAATAACCTGTCCATTATTAGCTCAACTTATCTCAATCCAACCCATTTCAAACCATTTAAAATTGGGTTGATATGTAACCCGAATTGACTAGAGAGAGGTTTTGTGAAAATATTTTTAGAATATTTTTTTTAATTTAATATGTTTATATAGCCGGAATAAAAGAAATATAATTTAATTAAGTATTAAAATATTGAAAAAGGACAAATACGATTCGGAACTTTTTTTTCTAAAAGGTCAGTTTAATGAATTTTGTAAAAGGTACATTTAGTTTAACTAGCATGCCACAATAATTTATTACTATGAATTATCATGGAACATAAAGTTTAATCAATAACAAATTATAACTCGTTATTATATAAAAGAGTTGGTTGAGATAAAATGTCCGATCCATAAGTATCGAATTAAGCATATTAATTAAAAATTAAAATACATTTGGTAGGCTTCAAATATCATGGACCCATTCGAAAATGTTTGTAGCTCAAGAGTGGTTGGCTACCTGAACTCCCACCTTATTGGTGAGGGTTCGATTTCCACATTATAATCTCCTCCTCATTTCCCTTTTCCCTACTCTTTTTTTTTTTAAAAAAAAAAAGAGTTTCATGGACCCAAAATAATAAAATGGTTTAAACCCCCTGTCAATACATACCCAACAAATTATATTAAAAGATTTTAATTTTTTTTTCAATTTATGTGATATATTTTTTAGTCAATTTTAAAAAACAATATATTTCTAAATGTTCAATAAAGAAGTTATCAATATTGTATTCATATTGAGTCTCACTAATTTAATATCTTTTTTAATCGAAGTTTAGAGAAAAAATCTTAACACACCTTCAAAACATAAATATAGAAATTCTAAAAATACTCTTAATATAAAATAAGTAGTACATCAATAAAGAAATTTGAAATTTCAAAAACATTCTTGATATGAAGCAGTCACATCAACTTCTAGCGTCTTAGTACTCTATTGAGATTTATTTTTTATCCTCAACGGTTAAAGAGGCAAAATTATGACTTAGGTGGTGAGACTAATATTTTAATTGTTTTTTTTTTCATGTTTTGCATTGTTGTTATTGTAGTTTACAACTTTAGATTTTTTGGATATTTTAAATATCAAATACACAACTAAATTTTTACCAAAATAAATTTTCTATTGAAATTTATTTGTTTTTACAACAATGTTAAACTAATTCGAAAACACTTGTTGTAACTGTAAAAAGTTCACGTTTTGACCACCAAAGAAGGATAAACTGGAATTTATTATTGTCAAATACTCAAATTCGTATTAATTGCTAATTTCCTCATTCTAGAAAAGAAAAAAAATGCACAAATCGTATCCAAGTTTAACTTTATGACCAAACTGCAAATAGTGAAAATAAAGTCTTGACGAGTTTTTCTTTTTTTTGTGCGCGAGTGAAAACTTATTTACTATTGTTAAAATTTGCTTTTAGTTAGTCGAATAATTTATTTAGTTAAATAAGTTGTTTAAGATAATTTAAATTTTAAATTTTTATTAAATAGTTAATTTGTTGAGATATTTTAGTTAGTTTTGAATTTTAAATTATGCAAATTTTATTTTGTGTTAGCTATTTAAAACTCTTCAATACTTATAAAGTCATTAAAAGCTATTGAAAGCTATTTCAATCAAATTAAGAGATTCTTTCAATTTTTTTGCTACTTAATTTATCTTTTTAAAAAAATCAATAGCTACAAATGTGAGAAATCTACATTTTTACCCCTTTCTTCCATTTTCGTTTAAAAATCAAAGATGTGCATTGCATATTTATTTTTAGGTGATTATAAAACTGTTTTTATCAGTTTGCATTAATAAATCACCACTAAAATTAAAATAGTAGTCATGTATAAAGTGTGTTAACACGTAACAGTCTTGCATTTTCATGTGTTAAGAACTTTGTTGATAATTTTGATTTTTTTAATAATACGGTAAAAGAGTAATAATTACTTTTTTCTAGGAAACAAGACCAAAAAAATTGTCTTTTTGCTACATTTTCAAAAAAAAAATAATTTGTTGGATCAGTTCCTGATTCCGTCAACAGTCAAAAGTAAAACAGAGTTTGTTTAACTTCTTGGCGCTCTCTCTCTTATTTTTTTTTTTTAAATATAATTATTTTTGTTTGTTCAATTGTTTGTTTGTGAGGTGTAGATCTATATATAACGTATGTATTTATTTATTTTTATCATATTTTTTATTATTTTCATATTTTTAATTTTTTTTAAAAAAATCATCTGGGTATATTAATTTAGTAATTTGGATGCATTAATCTTGATTCATGAATTATCTATGTGTTCAATGTATCATTCTTTAAATGATACTTGTTGATACTTAAAAATCTTAATGTTTGTATCGGAACTGAATTAATGTATCTGAATTATCATATTTTTAAAAAAAGAATCTATAAATTGAAAAAAATAAGGAAAAAATGATAGTTAACTTTTTACCATGTGATTTATGTAAATCCTCAATATAAATAGTAGTTTTAATTGTTATAATAACGATATATCATATTTAGTTTAAATCACATTCTAATAAAATTTTAATTTCCGGAGCATTCTCTACATGTGTAATATAATGTTCAATCACTTTAATTTACAGTGTCACCGCTATTTTGATGTTATACTTATTAACTAGGAGAATGTTATAGAACGATAATTCATGGAGCCTAAATAAAATTTAACTTATAATAGTAAACAATAAATATATTGTCACTACAAATGTCCTCATAATAGCTTTACAAAAAAGTTTATTATCTTCTGTAGGAATTAAACATATTATATAACTACAAATGTCCTAAAATTTTGTTTTTGTTTAATTAATAAGTAATCACGCATCACTGTTTTATCAATTTATTTCTAAATTAACTCAAATTATTATAGTGAAAAAAACACCAAATTTTCCTTTTTGAGGGGGAGTTACAAAAATTATATATCGAATTTCTTAGTTAATATTGTTGATATTTTAATAGTATTTTTTTATTTATAGAAATAAAAAAATTAAGAATAATTTAAATAATAAGTCGTAGGGTAGCATATTCACTATTTGAAATATCCAGAGAATATCACTTATAAGTTCTTCTAAAAATATTAAACTTTATATCTTGTTTTGTTGTATGTCTTCATGTTTTTATCACATATCTCAAAATTATCATATTTAATTAATTTGTTATTTATAAGATATTGTATTTTTGTTCACGAAGGAGTTTTTAATTATAATACAATTGAATTTTATTGATTAATTTCTTTTTAAAAAGATAAATTGCATAATATGATAGTAATATATTTTTAAAAATTTTGATTTTTTTTAATTATTTAAAACTCCTCTAAAATTTAATGTAGGTGCAAATTCTCCCAATTTGTGGCCTACCATACTATCTGTTATACAAATAGACAAATGCTCTTTTCCATTATTGATAGCAATAGTATGACCGATCATTGTGGGTATAATGGTAGATGTCCGGGACGAGGTTATGATTATTCCTTTTTCTGCTTTTGTGTTAAGCTTATTATTTTCCATCTCCAAGGAAAAACACTTTGATCTTCTATCAGAAAAAATTTCAGTTCTCCTTTTGGGGCTTCAACTCAATTTAAGATGTTAAAGTTGATTTCCATCTCATAATAATTTTTCTGTAAATTGATAGTTACGTTGAGAAGAGAGGTCCGATTTATTCATAATTCCTAATGCTTCTATTGATTTTATATATATATATTAACTGCAACAATTCTTTTTCTAAGAATTCAAGCATGTTTATTTTTTAAACCCTAAAATTTTTGTTAAAATTGTAGAATAGTATTAATTTACACATCACCACAAATTCGATGGTGGAAAGAATGATCAAGTGGAATTTATTACTGTCACATCCGTTCTAACGGTTAATTTCCTCAGTCAAGAAAAGTAAAATAAATGAAAATTATAATCCAAAAAAATCCAAGTCCAATTGTATGACAAAAAATATGCGTAATATATATTAGGAATTTTTTTTTAATGATTAAAATTTTAAAATAGTGTTGATTTCCATCTCATAATAGTTTTTATATAAGTTGATAGTTATATTGAGATGAGAGGTATTTATTCCTAATTCTCATTGATAATATATATATGTGTGTGTTAATTTGTCTTTATAATAATGTTAAATTAACTGCAACAACTTTTTTTCTAAGAATTCAAGCATGCACGTTTATTTTTTTATTTTAGAGAAATCTAAAACATTTGTTAAAATTGTATTAATTTACACGTCACCACAAATTCGATACTGGAGAGAAGGGTCAAGTGAAATTTATTACTGTCACATCTATTCTAACTGTTAATTTTCTCAGTCAAAAAAGTAAAATAAATGAAGATTACAATCCAGAAAAATCCAAGTTCAACTGTGACCAAACTACAAATAACAAAAGATAAATTTTGACCACTATTCCGTTTTAACTAGAAAATATAAAGAGGAAAAGAAGAAAAATGAGATGAAAAAAAAATGATCCAAGTCTTTTCACACATACAATATTGAAAACTAGAGTTCTAACTTTGTGAATAAGGACAAAGTTCTAAGTTTTCTATACTGGCTTCATATTCTTCCACGTAAAAAATTGAGATAACTAATTTAATAATTATTTAGATTTAAATCTACTTCTCATTATTATCTGAAATCTGCTTTCTTTCTTGAGTCTTAAATTAAAAATATATTAAATATAATATAAGAAAATATTTTTAATTTGATATTCTTAAGCATATTGATTAAACAAAAGATACTCTTTTTATAATAAACTATAAGATAAAGTATGATAAATAAATTCAAACGGGAAGAAAAGTACTTCCTTCATTAAAATTTAGTTGTAAGATTTTATAAATTTAATCTTTTTTTCTTTTCGTTATCATTTTTGATAAACAAGATAGGGTAAAAGAAATCTTATTATATTCTTAATTATCAATGTTGAATTATTGTCTTTAAAAGATATGGTGAGTAAAATATTTGGGAGTCTATTAATTAACTAAGATAAAATGTAAATTTACTATATCAATAAATATTTTCTCTTCATTGATTTTTGTTTGTCACTACTTCACTTATATGGTCAAATTATATGAACTTTAATTAACATTTTAAGATGTATTTTTTAATCTTATTAATATGAGAAAGATTATAATTTATAGTATTTTTTGTATAATTTTCAACTATTTAAATTTTAAATATTAAATTTAATTAAATTAATAATAAAAAACAAAAGAGTGAAAATAAAAGTGATGAGAGGGAGTATGTTGTGAAAACAGAAAATACATAGGAGCATCAATGTTAGCACGTGGAACTATTCTTGTGATTTTATAATTTAACATAAAAGATTTCTGGCTGCGAAATCGCACTTTGATGATTAGATAACGTTGAAACTTACAAAAGAATTGGGCCCATACTTAAGAATGTGGAAATGCATGCGTAAGTGTAGTTCAGACGCCAATTGCTAAAAAAGAAGTGCACTTTTATATGGCTTAAAATAACAAAGGACCATGACTAAAAGACCAATCATTACTTTTATGATACTACCCAACTCTATATCTCAAATCTATGTGAAAGTGATGTATGCCATTCTATTTTATTCTTTTGTTGGTGGAAGAGTGACATTGCCAAAATAACCATATTATATTATATATACTAACAAAAAGAATTTTTCAATTCAATGAACATGATCATTCCTCATTGGGTACTAATTGGCTTCGAAATTTCGCCAACACCTATCAAATGTGAGTTTTTTTTTGTTATGTCATTAATAAGATGTGTATCTAAAATTAAATTTATAATATCTTAGCTTTTCTTTTTTTTCCCCTTCTAATTATATATATTAGTTTGAATTTGTGCCTCCTGAAGCCCATTAAAAAATGAAATTTTTATTATTAAAAGTTTACTTAAGATTACGATTCAAATTCAAAATGTCTGGTTAAAGATAATTTTTTTCAAAGCCATTTCACCCTAGCTTTGATCGTAACATGTTACTTGATTACCTTTAAGATGGAGATTTTATGTAAAACTTTCATGGGATAGCTTGTTATGTTTAATTTGTACTTATCTTTTTAAGTTTTTGCATGTATATATATTTGCTTTAAATATACGTATATGAATTTAGACTTGTCAAAATTCTAAAATTATATGTGAGTGAGTCTGCATGTATCCAAAGTTCATCGTAAAAGTGATTTGACTTTAGGCATTTTTACTTGAAATTTAATCATTTTTATTTAAACATCAATCATATGAAGATTCAGATACTGTGAGTTAAAAGTTAAATTATGTCAAAGAGTCTTATTTCTTAGGGTGCAGATTGACTTCTTGAGGCTTAGGGCTAGACCAAAACAAAAATAACTCCAACTAATAATAGGAGTGTGATGTGTTAAACTTTAAACTAAGTTGGCGTCATCATATATAAAATAGTATATGCAATTATGCAAAATCATATTATAAAGAACCACGCTTAAGATCTTGGTGGGACATTGGAGAGACTATTAAGCTTTTATTTGAATGCATGCATTGTAAGTAATACGATTCTTGCAAATGGGAAAAAAAAGATTATCCATAATATCAATCTGACTCATTTTAGAATTTTGAAATAAAATAATCTTTCAATCAAGTGGTCATTTTTTCTAGTTGGAAGTCTAGTCATTCATACTCTAGTTTCTATTCCACATCTAGCTTTCTACTTTTTTTTCATGTCATCATCATTGTGATCATATATATCCATATATATTAAAATTAGGAATAGAGCATATTGTTAGCCATGGCCCATATCTAAGCAGTCCAATTAAGTGGAGATTTGGGAAACACCAAGTTTGACAGCGCAACGAGAGCATAAAGTACCAGTTTGTTGACGAGATTGTTTTACTCTTAATTAAAAAAAAGAGAATATTAATTTTTTTTTAAAAAAAATTGTGCTTGAAATTCTAACTATTTTTAATTTATCAAAGGTAATAAATAATAATTTATATAGTATTAAATAAGTTTCTTAAGATAGATATATAATTTGAAGAGAAGTTAAATATTGAATTTGATCTAATCTCTATCATAAACACTAGTTCCGCTCATGCTAACTAAAGGTTTTGAATTTAAATTTTACACCACTTCGTGTTTTTTCTATAACAGTCAGGACTTCCCAAGAAGCCATCCCGGGCTGGGGTCTGCATGGAATAATGGGGACGGCCCCAATTTTGTGTTGGCTTTGCGAAGTTATTGGGTTGCGGGCGGCGAAAAGTGAACATGGGGACTCGGGTCGGGGCGCCCCCAAGGTGAGGCATGAACCTTCTGTCTGATTCAATCTCATCTATTGTTGTTTTGTCTTTCAACTTTGATCCGCCTATGAACCTTGGTTCATGCTCTACGTATCTTATTCTTTCAAGCCCTCAACATTCTGTCCGAATTGTTTGCTTCCATCCGTCACTAGTAATCTAAATTCACTTTTCCTATTCACTAATACATGGCACGCTATAACTAGTAGCCACTTTACTAGGTTGGGAAAAGGCTAGCACACAATTGCTTATGAAAAGGCTTTATCGTCTTTTCTCAGTGGATCAGCCACATAATCCGCAGTATGATTAGGAGAGTTGACCCAAGGGGACCAACGCTTCTACTCCTTCACTGAAGAGCCATTCTTGCGTGAAGCAAGGGATGTCGTGAATGGTGAGTTATCTTGATCAGTTTATGCGTAACTCAACTAATATAACCCTAAGGTATTTATTACCTTCACCCATACATGTATTAGTTATTAACTTTGTCCAACAAAGCTTGACAAATAAAAAAACTTTTTAAATAAGTCTATTAATATGAATTTGAATTAATCGAGCAAAGGAGCTTTCCTACATCAAATATCTAATAAAAAGAAAAGAATAAAGGAAAAATAACAGCACCGAGTGAGTTTATCTTCTGATTAAAAACTTCACATTAAGTTCAATTCTCTATAATATATGTTGTTTTCTCCTTTTTATAGTTAAAAATCTTTGTTCAGATTTAGCTACATTGTACCTTATTGTTATTACTTCTAATTACGTTTTATTGATCCAACGTTATCTGCACACGATTGTATCCCTAAGGTATATATTCTTAATTTAGTCCAACAATTAAAGAAAGATTAACTTATTAAGAATTCACGTGTGGATGCAACTTTATATTAAATCTTTCTTGATATTCAGGAGATGAGGTAGGCATGAAATCCAAATGGGTCCATCTCATATTATATAGTATCATACTATATACTATATGATTAAAATAAGATTGTAAAGATAGGATAAGGGAATTTATGTCACATTCCTATACTGTTTCAAGTGTTTATGGCTAGTCTAGAAGCATGCTGCTTCTTTTTTTTTTTTTTTTTTTGTCTTTATAGATACTACAAAGGCTTATTTCCACGCTTCAATTAGATTAGCCAATGACTTGTCTTGTATTATTTTTCTGTACTAAATAAATAAAATAAGGTGCAAAATCAAAGCCAACTGTTCAGATAAAAAATCTTCCTTATCAACTAGAAAGATATTGTACAAATATTTACTATTTCAAAAATTAATTGAGCTTCTCGAAGCATCCTTTTTTTTAATGTGTCACCAATCTAGTTAAGCTTTTCGGTTGAAGAAGATTCTAGATTATATTCCATGAATGCTACCAATTAGTAATATCTATGGTTAAAAAATTATACATCTAATGACATCTTACATTAATTTAACTAAGGTTGTTTTTGGTTTGAGATTTGCACATGAAATTTATGCGATTGTTACGTATGTGTTTATGAAGTCGAAATGCATATATCACAAAACTAATCGATTCAAGATGAAATAAATATTATTATGATAATGATATGAAATTAATTCAATATGAAAAACACTACGAATCTTCTGGTGAGGACGAACTATCCCACGCCTCAAGGCTTGATCCCGCAAAAGTCTGGGCCATGTCTCAGTTCCAGTATGGTAGATCATTCTCTCGGATTAGCTATCGCCTTGGTAAGCTATTGTCTTACCAACTAACTAATCAGACACGAGCCCCTCCTCGAATGGATTCCTCTTTCCGTCTTTTTTAAAGCAATATGCTAGCAGGTATTTTATACCATGACTAATTCTTTGTTTAATAATTTTAATAAGGTAACCATCTATCACTAATTAACAAGTATGCAGAAAAATAAAAAACTTGAAAAAGAGATATTCTATGATCATCATCACTAATAATAGTTATTAGCATGATCAACATTAAATTAGTATTTTAATTAATAATGATTCACATTCTTTTATTAATCTTCTTATGATTAAGCCACAATCATAGGTGATTGGTCTACCTTTCCTTCCTGCCTTCTTCCCACAAGAAATAGGAAGTCAAAGGAAATTCAATATTTTCTTGTGGGAGAAACTATAATATTTATTAAAAATCGAATATTAAAAATACAAAGGAGTAAATATGCAAAGAAATTAATCCAATATCTCTAATTATACACATACCCATTTTTTATATAATATTGTTGAGACGAAAAGTCCCACATTGGTGGTTAATGAGATAGGTGGACTCCTTATAAGGCTTAGACAATCCTCCTCCCTTTGAGCTAGCTTTTGGGGTATGAGTTAGACCCAAAACCTAATCCACGCACCAGATGCTAAGCACAAGTCCCACATTGGTGGTTAACGAGATGAGTGGACTCTTTATAAGGGTTAGGCAATCCTCCTCCCTTTGAGTTAGTTTTAGGGTGTGAGTTAGGCCCAATACTTAATTTTCATCAAATATAATCTTTTTGAATGAACCCTTTATCCTTATCTAGAGAGGTGGTGTAAAGTGAGTAGTCCAATCTGCCCACTTAACCGACCTTATATTTTTCCTCTTTAAGTGAATATAGCCGACTAGCATCCATCTGGGGAATAAAAGAAAGAGAATCTGAGGAAATGTAAAACTATATGGTGGGTCTTCAAAATTACCTAAAATATTCTATGACGACCATATATGCCAGTGACTATTTTTTTTCAACCACAGCTTTTAAATCATTTCATTTTTTCGGCTAAGAAAATGATTGATACAGAATGAGAAAGCACAATGTGCTATTCAACTTTTTCCAACTACACAAATGCAATGATGAGTTAATTAAGTGGTCATGAATGGGAGGAAATAGCTAGGAAGAATAGCACCACTAGTACATACCATTGTGTACTAATTACTAAATAATGGCTTTGGGATTTTTACTCAAGGAGTTGAAAAATATTATTTTCGATTAGTTCTTGATAATTTATTTAACTATCAAGTGAAATCGATAATATAAATGAGGTCACATAGGCACATACAATTGTGTCAACTTCAATTTTTTTATTTTTGATGTTAAATGTTTATGTATATGAATTTCAAGAATTGAAAGCTCATGATTGTGATAGCCCATAGTTTGAATCTTCATGATAGTAAAATGTCAAAAGTATCATTGTGACAGAGACCTCGCTTGCTTTAAATTGAAGAGGTGGGTGTCAAAAATACACTTAATTATTTTTTTTAGTATCATAATTAAACTATTAGAAAGCTGAGTTTCATTTTTAAACTATTATTTATCAATATGAGAATCACACCTACGTACTGTCTCCCTTTTATCTAAAAAAAAAACTCTGTCACATGGCATTTTATGTGGCTAAAATATTTTATCTTAACAATGTAATAGTTAAAAATTAAAGTATTACTAGTAAAAAAATTAATCTTTTTGAAAAATAAAATTTTAAATATGTTTCTTACTCTCATATGAGTCATATCGTAATATCTTGGTCTTCTTGTGACAATTCTTCATCTTCTGTTCTTCTTTTGAGGAATTGTCATGGACATTTAGTCAATGAACAATTGTCATGATATGGGCTGAGCCCAACGAGGTTTTTTTTTTTTTGTGGATTTTAGTAAAATTGGGCTCAAAGTTGGTATGAAATGGGCTGAATAAGAAAAGAAAGTTTTATGCTGGATGTAGTGTAGATTGTAGAGGAAATAAGAAGATACTTTGTTGGTGGTTTTTCAGTTGTGAATTTCAATTGTATCTTTAAAATGTTGGTAAATGTAAGATGATTTTCAAAAAAGAACGAATATTTGAAATGTAATAAGGAACAAAATAGTCAAAATAGTTATAGTTTGCTGAAGTTACGATTTATAGCTACATATTATAGGAGAGAGGCGAGCGAGATTGAGAGAGGAAGGAAAGAGGTGAGCGAGATCTAGAGAGAGTCGAGAGAGGCAAATTGTATGTGTATATTTGTCAAATTGTATGTGCATATCTGTCAAATAATTGTATATGTATAACTGATATACATATATATTTGTATATTTGGCGAACAAGATTGGGAGAGGGAGGAGAGAGTGAGCGAGATCGAGAGAGAGAGGAGAGATGCAAGCGAGAGAGTGCAAAGGGTGGAGAAAGACGAATTGTATATGTATATCTGTCAAATAATTATATATATGCAATTGATATATATACATTTGTATATCTTTGGAATGAGATTCGAGAGAGAGAGGAGAGAGACGATTAGACCACGAGAGGACGAGGGGAGAAAAAAAATAGCAATAAAACTCTAATTATAACTATAAATTATAATTCTTTTAAATTATAATAATAGTATAATATAAATACATATCAAAAGTTCATCTAATTACATAAGTTACCCTAAATATGATGCTTAAGCTTACTTATTCAATTTTATAATCCATCAGCATAAGAGTACTTGTAATGTGAGTAAGATAGAGGCTAAATTACATTTGATCTTGAAAAATAAATATTGCTTAGTTTATTTTAAAAATTAAAGTTAAAGTTGGTTTCATGTTTGAACAAATAATATTTAGAATCTAAATGTACTTTTTCTAACTACAGCTTATACGCTCAATTTTTAAAAATTAATAAAATTATTCAACTTGACTAATTTATTTGAAACATACAATTAGTCTGCTCCGAAAGAGTGATTTCTCATAATAAATAGGAAAGTGATTACCTTCTAGATAGAAGCTACTATATATCATTACAAATATTTTTTCACTTTATTTAAAAATAGAATTATATTATCATCATATAAT
>JAPFFP010000001.1:29466324-29477205 GCA_026153255.1 Solanum medicagineum
AAATTGAATCTTGATTATTAAAATTTAAACAAAAAAATTATTATATCATACTCGACCATCTTCACATCCAAAAAACCGACGACTTGGATTATGTGCGGACCAAGAAATCTTCATTATTGCTCTTTATCCACAATGACAAAAAAAATATTGAAATTCATTATTTATCCAAAAAAGTCAAACATGTGTAAAAAAAAATGGAAAGGAAAATACTTGTGCATTTTTAATAAACAGAAGAAGAAAAAAATGTATGTTAATTTGAAAATAAATAGTATATATATATATATAGAAATATAGTAGGGGTAAAAGGGTCAAATTAACCCTTTTTTCTGTTGAAATGTTCAAAATATAACCTTTCACGCTTCCCGCGAGTGTAATTCACGCACTGTGCCATGTCAGCAGTCTGTGTCTACTTGTTCTGGAATTGACAAGTTAAGGATCATATTTGTGCACTATAAAAATTTGAGTTACAACTTAAAAAGTTTTACCAAGTTAGAGGTCATTTTTGTGTATCATATGCCAATTAAAAACTAAAAACTCCCAATGAACGGTCACACCTTGGCTTCACAGGGAAAAAAAACCCTTCACCGCATAGTTGCACCGTTGCTACTTCTTCTTTTCCCCAAAAAATATGCATCTCCTCTTCCTCAGAACGCTGCAAAACGATTTCGAACATCGAACACTGAAGAAACTGAAAATTCTTAACCCTGAAGAAATAAGACGAGTAAGTACAAACTCATTTTTTAAGGCTACCTATGCATTAGTTTTATTTTGGATTTTTTACAAAGAAAAAGTGGAAGCACCTCTCTTTTTTGCTCTATTCATTACTGGCATGACTAATGGCTGAAATACCTTTTTGTAATCTTAAGATTGAATAGGCAAAAAAACAAACAAACAAAAAAAATCCTCTTTGTGGTTGTGTTTTTTTTTTTTTTTTAATTTGACGAAGCAGGCAGGAAGCTACTGCTCCAGTCTTAATTTGAAAGTCTCAATAACTCAGTTTCCGCAGTTTGTATTCATTATTAGTGACAAGAACTTGTATTATAAGAATTCATTACCTGTTAATCTGACAAATTCTATCTGGATAATGGGTTAGAGAGAATTCCTTGCTATAGCCTAGGCATAGAAAAATTGTCAGAGTTGTTTAATGTGGACTGTATAAACTGATTATTATTTGTTTGATGCTGCCCATAGGGTGTTCGATGAATTGCTCGATAGAGAAATCTTGATCACCTTTAAGAAGTTCTGGTCACTGATCTTGCGAGGGTGTTTCTTCATAAACTAAGAATTCCTTGGATGTATTTGGAGGACATAAAATCTATCCTTTCGCTTCTAGAATCTAAGGTGGTTGATGAATTTTTGTTGGTTTTCAGTTTTACAATAATTCTTCTTCTGGTATGATGCGTAGATGATCGATAGACCATAATAATTTCCACATTTACTTATTAATTGATAATATTACTCCTTATTTGAAGAAGTATATGTGCTCTTACAAGGTAGTTTTCAAAGTTTTTATCATTTATAGTTGTGCCATTTGATTTTGATGGAAAGATGGGATGCTTGGTCAGGAACACGTAAGGCCGATGGAGTGAATTGTCTGCTGTATAGAGGCACCAAAGAAATGGTGATTGCAGATTTCTCCTTTTGCTTCTCAAATTTCAGCGGGATACCAGTTCATGTCTACACGCATAATCTATCAACAGGTTGGGACTATATTTACTTGATAAATGTCATGCTTCTTCCTTCCCTTTTCATACGTGTAATTATTTGATTTACTCTCCAATAAATATTCCTACGCTAACTTTCTGCTTGCATCTTACTTATTTTGTAAACTTATTTCTCCCTCACAGGTTTTTTCTCTTTTCTGGATATTGAAATTATGCTATGGTCGATGGAGAGGAGACTCACAAAAAAATAAAGAATTGTCAATGCAGGCTTTTGCTTTCTCTACTGCACCAATTTGTGATTTCATGTTCTTGGTTCAGTTTGCTTTTTCTTTTCCTAATCAATGTATCTGTTTCACTTTTCCTAATCAATGTATCTGTTTCTGGTGTTTGCTCCTCAAGTCTTGATGGAAGTGATCAGTACATTTCAGCTGTTGGAGATTCAGGGATGAGACGTGACGGGCTAAGAGTGGCCATAGAGTCATGGAACCAACGCAATGAGGTTGGAGAAGAAGCCCCCCAAATGGGAAGCCCAAGAATTGTTGATTGCTTTGATGTTCAAAATAAAGCCTCTTCTAAGCAACAGAGTAAGTTGGACTTCCTTTTCCCCTTTTGTTCTTTCTTGATTTCGTTATGCTTGAAATGGTTAGTCTTTTATGAGGGAATTGTTCTGTCTGTGGTGCAGATCCAAACATGTTGCACCATAGAGCGACTGAGGAAGACAACAAATTAGGCGTAGGAAAATCTTTTCCAGGATTGGCGAATACAGCCATGTTCGATGTAGACCTTCATGCAGCAGAGAGAACTATATTTTGGATCAAAATGTCAAGTTAATGAGATGCCAAATCTATGGCAATTCTGAATGATCATGCTTAAGGGTGTTAACATGGATACTAATACTGCTAAATGCCCGAAAAATGGTCACAAAGTGAGTCCATTCGGACCTCCTAGCCAATTTCCATGTTTTGGCGAAGGATGTAGGAATCAGCCATAGACTTACCACAGTTACACAACTTTACAAGGGATTACCCTTAAAGGGAGTTTTTATGTAACATGGGATTTGAAAACTGGTTCGACCCCAGAAGACGCAAACATGAACACCTCTTTCTCTTCTGTTTAAGATAAGATAAATTTATAATGCCAAATTTACATAGAAAGTATTTTATTAATTTTAACAGTAAAATATATAAATTTAATTAATTATTTATGACGGCGCAAAGTGCAGTCTAATTACCTAGTTTTGATAATAATTTTTGCAAATTATATTTGATAAAATGAAATATGAGGATATTTTTGTAAAAGAAACAAATTATTAGTATAAGATTTCAAAAAGAAAAATATGTGAAAATAAGTTTTTGGGTAACATTTTAGTCCAAAAATATAACTTAAAATTTTAAGATCGCATATTAATTTTTGAATAAAATAAAAATATAATTTTTTTTAAAAAAGTGAATAATATTCGTGATCAAGCATGTAAATTCTCTGAATTTGTTTAGTAAGTTTTCACTTGCACAGACTGTAAAAAAGTAAAAATAAAAATGAACGTAATATTTTATTGGAAGATTTATTTATATGTAGGTAGAATAGTAAGGTATATTTGAAAATTAAAAAAACGAGTAGCCTAACTTAAATTTGATTTATATGTAAAAATGTAATAAATAATTATAAAAGTATAAATATACTAGTGCAATTAGCACCAATTTCATAACTTGTAGATTCCAGACGTTTGTGCTGGTGTCTCTCTGCGTTTCCCTCTTCCTAATTCCATCGCCGGTATCCATGTCGGTAACATATTTCCGGCGTCTTCTCCACTGTCGTGTACCCCTCCGTTGCCTCCACACAGTAAATTCAGAGTCAACCTCAACCCCCAATTTGTTTTCAGACCCACTTTTCAAATCTAAAGTTTTAGAATTGATTTCAAACCAGCATTGGTCTCAACTCAAGAAGCTAATTAAACCCATCAACCCAACTTCCTTTTTTGAACAGCTTTTGGATTCTGGGTTTGATTCTTCCTCCATCTTGAGTTTCTTCAGGTGGTCTCAACGTCATCAGGTTTGTCATCACCCTCTTGAAAATTTATGCAAAGTTCTTGTATTGTTATTCAATGATAAGAAGTACCCAAGGGTTCGATCTTTATTGTACGATTTCGTTAAAAATGGGAAGACCCATACGGTTTCTTCTGTCTTTCATACACTCTTGACATGTAGTGATAATGTCTGTGCTAATTTTATTATTGCTGACATGTTGGTATCAGCTTATGTTGATAATGGTAAATTAGATTTAGCTCTGGAGGCTTTTAACAGAGCTGGGGATTATGGGTTTAAGTTGTCTGTACTTTCGTGTAAACTGCTCCTTCAAGGGTTGGTGAAAGAGGGGAAGTTTGAGGTAGGAGAGCTTGTGTATAAGGAGATGATAAGGAGGAGGATTGAGGTTGACTTGTACACGTTTAGTATCGTAATTAATGGGTTGTGTAAGGCGGGGAAGTTGAATAAGGCTAGAGATGTGATGGAAGATATGAAGGTTAGAGGGATTATGCCTAATGCAGTTACTTACAATACATTGATTGATGGGTATCGTAAGAGGGGTGGGGATGGCAAAATGTATAAAGCTGATGCAATTTTGAGAGAAATGGTGGAGCAGGGAGTGAGTCCAAATGAGAGAACTTATAATACTCTTATTGATGGGTTCTGTAAGGATGGTAATGTGGGGGCAGCCATGAAGCTTTTTAAAGAAATGCAACTTCAAGGGATGAGACCGGACATTGTGACATTTAACTCGTTAATCAATGGGCTCTTTGGTGATGGGAAAGTTGATGAGGCTCTTGGTTTACTTGCAGAAATGATACGTTTGGGATTGGAGCCTAATATTCGGACTTATAATGTAATGATAAATGGGTTTTCAAAAAGAAAGATGTTTGCAGAGGCTAAAGAGTTTTTTGATGATATTATGAAGCAAGGGTTAGATCTAAGTGTACTAACTTTCAACACCATTATTGATGCTCATAGTAAGGCTGGAAAAATGGAAGAGGCAGTTGCACTTCGTGACCTAATGTTGAGCAAACTGATTTGTCCTAACATATCAACATATAATTGCTTATTAGGTGGTTATTATCTAGATGGAAATGTTGGAGCAGCAAAAGAACTACTGGAGGAAATGGAGGAAAAGAGTGTGAAGGCGGATCTAGTAACTTATAATATTCGAATAGATGCAATGTGCAAAAGGGGAGAATCAAGAAAGGCAGTGAGACTTCTGGATGAGATGTCTGAGAAAAGGTTGGTCCCAAGTCACGTGACATACAACATTTTGATGGCTGGATATTGCCGAGAAGGTAACCCAAAGGCAGCTGTTACTATTAGGAAAAGAATGGAGAAGGAAGGAAAGAAACCAAATGTTGTCACTTACAACGTGTTGATTAAAGGTTTCTGTCAGAAACATAAGCTGGAAGAAGCAAATGCTCTTTTGAACGAAATGTTGGAAAAAGGATTGGTACCCAATAGAATTACCTATGACATTATCAGAGAAGAAATGATAGACAAGGGATTTGTCCCTGACATAGATGGACACCTCTACAAGGATACCGTCAATTGTTAATTTATGGTGGAGAAGTTTGAGAGTGGTCTAGTTGATTCATTCTGTCATTGTTATTCACGTACTTTGTTCTTCCGGAGGAACAAAAGCAAAAAGTCTTTATGGCTGATGATTGCAAGGCAGGTATGTGCGCTCTCTCAGTTTTGGTTTTGAGTAGTTAAGTGTATGAGATCTATGGAGGTTAATCCATTTTCGTAATATTTTCTTTGTGCAGATCAAGGGTTCGATATTTATATTAATACCCATTCATGGGTGTAGTGCAGTGGAGGACTTGTCTGCTTTGCCATGAAAGGCAATCTTCTGCGATCAGACATAGTTACAGCTGGAGCAGAAGGTTAAATTGCATGACGCCTTCTTTAATTCTTGTTTTTTTTCATTTTCTTATTGCAATCCTCTGTGTGATTCTGCTGTTATTTATGTTATGATGTGTTGATGGTTTAGCTCTTATTTCCTAGCAGATCCTAGGCATATATTTCTTTTAGGAACAAATAGAATCTCGTTCTAAATTTTCTTGACATTGATTAGTACTTTAAATTCTGAAGCTGCTGGTAAAGGACCTGACAGTTGGTGAAGTCTGCCTGCAGCAGTATATTTTGCCATAAAGTGCAGCTGTCCAAATAACTGGCTATAGTGCAAGGGAGTTCTACTAGTGATTTGTTGCCAAAACCTACAAATCCTGCTTAGCAATAAAATTAATAGAAACCTTAAAGGGGTTGGCTTATTTATAGAAAATCTGGTCCATAAATGTAGGTCTGGTATGAACCCCAAGCAGTGAACTAGTAATTTAGATTTAGATTAACAAGGAACCAAAGTTTGAAATTCCGTTAGAGGCGACAATTAGATGTATTTTCTCATATGTTTATAATGTTAATAATATTTCAAGTATTTTGATAGCTCACTATTAGTTATTAATTCTAAATTTAATTTAATTAAGGAGTATAAATTGAGTGCTTAAATTCTTCCATGAGTGGTCCTGACTGTCCTACTTCTCCTTATTCGATCCAACACCCGTGAATCCCAACTCCAATACCCCCAATACCATGCAACCACCACAAACCCAAACTCCACAAGAAGCTCCACCAAATCTTTATCGACCTTACCAAGTACCACTAATCAAGGCGTATAAATTAAGTGCTTAAATTCTTGATAGTTCATGTGTGTGTGTGTGTGTGTGTGTGTGTGTGTGTGTGTGTGTGTGTGTGTGTAACAAGGGAGTATATAGTAAACAATGAACAAGATGAGATTATAAGTTTACTTTAAAATATTTTTTTAATCGATAATAAAATTGTTTATAGTCACACAAATAATCAAATAAGTGTGCTAAACCATAAGAGTCTTTATTTTTCAAAGAAATTATTTTAAATTGAATAATATCACATAAATTAAGATGGATGAAATAATTTTATTTCTATTAGAGCTATAAAAAAGTTTCAACTTAAAATAAGAGTAAAAACATGTGGACAATACATATCCACACTCCTTGAAAAGGTGAAAGTCCAAAAAGTCTTCCATATAACATTAAAAGTATTTTTTTGCAGATGGGGGTCTTTTCATTTTCACCTAACTTTTTCCTCCCAAGTTCCGACCCAAGTCCCAAACGTAAAATACACCATTTGAAGTAAAATACCCATTAAAAGTTGGTGAAACAAGGTTTGCCTCACACATTATTATGAACCACCCGAGTTCGCAAAGTGAAATCTTCTTTAGAGAAAATGGTCATGGATGATGAATGGAAGAATTATAAGGGGGATAACGTAATCGAAGCCAAAACTCGTGAAATAAAATCCTTTATAATGAATGATGAGAAGTTGGATAATATTGACTACTTTTTTGAAGTTATGGAATCAATTGTTGATATGCTTAGAAGCTCTGATATGGATGGTCCAAAATTACATCTCAGCTATGATATGTTGGACTCAATGATTGGGAAGGTCGAGAAATATATCTTTGAGCATGAGGGGAAAGATCTCATTTCCGACCAATCAAGTTTTTTTGATACTATTCATAGTATTCTTGTGGCTAGGTGGAACAAAAGCAATATCTCTTTAAATTGTACGACACACTTTTTGGTTCCAAAATACCATCATGAATCATAGCTTCAAGGAGAAAATGGAATGCGAAGGCTAGCTCCTCATGAAGATAGAGAAATTTCATTGAATAGAATTAAGTACTTTCAAAGGTACTTTAAAGATTCTAATGAGATGAAACTAGTCTCATTGGAGTATGGATCTTTTTGTAGTGGAAGTGGTCATTTTGGTGAGCCTCATGTGATAGAGGCTATGATGCATGCTGATCCTCTTTCTTGGCGGGCAAATCATGGGGTTTCGGCTCCACTCTTGCAACAATTAGCTTATAAGTTGCTTACTCAACCGACTTCTTCCTCTCGTTGTGAAAGAAATTGGAGTATACGAATCTAAGCGTTGCTATGATACCAAATGATGCAAAACGACACTACAAAAATGAGATAAAATGTGGAATCGAAAAACAAGAATGTAAAGGATATATAGATAGACACACAAAGAGGAAATCAAGAGCAACAAAAAGGTATATTAAACCTTAAGACCTCAATTGATTAATCCTACAATAGTACCTACCTCTTACGATGACCTCGAGGGAATTGAATTCACCTCGCAACCAACATTTCTTAACAAATCATAACTCAAGTTTAACCAAGCTCTCAAACTCACACAAGGAGTATTGTTCAATCAATATTCAAAGTGGTCTATCTAAAAATGAGCAACTATGAGTTATTTATAGTCTTAAATGATTTATTACAAAATTGGCGCAAAAGTGGCCAAAATTGACAAAACGACGGTAAAATTGACCATCGCCGTTTTCTGTCAGTGGATCACCGTACCTTTAGTCCATCGCCGAATTTGACAGCTTCTGAAGCTTGAACAATCTGTAACTTTCGGCCGTCGCCGTTCTCACTTGGCGGATCGAACTTGCCACTGTCCCTGAGTTTGGCAGCTTCTCCTCCCGCTTCGCGTTCACTTCCACAAGCTATCTCCAAGGCATAGAACTTTTCTTTTGGTTTCAATACAAACTCGAGGACCTCCAACTTCATGAGTAGGCCTTGCATCCTTTGAAGTTCCCGAGCTTGACTCCTAGTGAATGGTCTTGGCACGATCCGGCTTGCATCAGAGTTGGACTACGACTTCTGATTTAGTATTTTCCCGGTTTACTAATGTCTTGGAATTTCTTATAGAATGTTGTCTTGTCTTCAGCTATGCCTTCTTTTTCTTCAATTGAGAAATCTCGTCCTTAGAATAAAATTAAGAAACTATAATAGACCTGTCCTAAAAGTTCTGATTTAACACTTTCCTGATATTATCATTGGTCTTCCCTTTATTGTATTCTAGCTTGTCCGTGGGAAATCATAGTTTGTTTCTGTTGTTTGATTTAGACCTTTAAATTATTCTTAGGTAACTTCTCATGAAGGTGTTAACGACATGAATAATTATGCTGTTCTTTATTATTTTTGGTTCTATGCGTGAAATTTCATTTTTAGGTACATCATGAGTTTGCGTGGCTCAGGCATTTCACGAAAGATGATTTTGTGGCCGTTGTTTGCTGTGTTCAAAGTTTGCTGGCGGATCCTTGGCTTGTTGACCACCTGCCACAGTGTGATTTGAGGTGAGTGACATGCTGAGAGAATGGTTGCCTGGTTGGGAGTTGTTGCATCAAATCCTTTAGGTACCTACTCTATAATACATGGTAAGACGTTTCGATCCGATCAGGTCTTGTGAAAAATTACCATGCACTGAGGTTCTGATGAGAGATATATTAACGAGCAGTCTTGAAGAGAATTGCGAGGCGGAAGTATTGGAGGAGGCCATCTTTGTTACCTATTCAAAGAAAATGCAGGACTAGAAGTTGTGTTTTTCTGCAGTGAAAAATTGGTATAACATTTCTCTGATCTGCTCAGTGCAACATGATAGCTGTTCACAGTAATGGAATACTCGTATTCCCCCTGTTAATCTGTTTGGTACTGTAAAAACGTGAGAGAATTCCAATTACTTTATGGAAGAAGTATCCATTACATCATACATGATGAAATTTGATTAAAAATTACAAAGAAATACTGACTAAACATCATTAGTTCCTGTGAAGAGTCACACGAGTCTCCAAGGGATGAATGACTGGCCTAGAGTTAGCTTTTGAGGTTGAGTTAGGTACAAGATGAAATGTCGGAAACTAATGCTAAGCGTAAAAAAAAGGGCTGGGGTAGAAAATTCAAAATAAAAATACGACCAACCATTGAACTAATTGCCAACATCTAGAAAAATTAAATGTAGATAAGGTTACCAATGAGACGAGACTTGTCATCAATTTTGGCTTGTATCTGAAGCTTTTTATGGAAAACTAAAGTATGTGGGATATGGGAATCTAAAGTGAAAGTGAGATGGACTAAATATAAATTCAAGACAAAAATTAATCCAATTGTATCTTTGCATTCCATTTATTTCATAATGTTTAATTTTCAAAAAAAAATTTAAATAGGGTAGTTCAATACATTATATTTATTGATTTCTGAATGGACGTAATTTTGAAACGAATGAAGTATTTGACCTAGAAAATTGTCTCTAGGGGCACCTCTGCATTTTGATAGTTCCATGCACGCATTAAAGTTTGTCTTTTTCAAAGGAAAGAAAATATTGAACTTAAACCATTAAGAGAGTTCCCTTCTTTTTTTATCTCTCATTCGGTATTTGTTTTTTTTAAAAAATTTTTTATTCGATATTTGATTTTTGTTTTGGGACTCAATTAATTCAGATCCACCTTAAGAACTTTTCTTTTAAAAATTAAAATATTCTTTTATTTCTAAGATTCGAATTAAAAATTCTTACTAAAAGAATAAAGAAAATTCTCCATCAGATATCCTTCGATGCTAAATTGTTAAAGCGAGCAAATAAGACAACCCCCTAACACTTTTGTCTGGATAGGTATTATGTATTGTTTCATAATGTATCGTATTGTGTTGTATCATATTATATTATCTTAATGGACCTATTATTCAAACTATTTACCTTTCTACCCACTTACCCTTTTTATTTCGTGTGTTGACGTCATACTGATGTCAGCATAAATACTATGAAATTACGATATATATATATATCATAGCGGTATCATATAGAATGAGCTTGGTCCTTTATATATGATTTTTTTTTAAATAATCAAATTAAAAAATTATTAAACTAAATTAGTAGAAAATATATTTGTTATATACTCTGTCCGTATATTTATATCATATCGGTATTGTTGACACCTAATTTTTACCCTCCACGGTGTCAAATTAATCATCGAGCTTTATTTTTATTATTAACAATTTTTAAACAATTTAGTTTCGAAAAAAATTTTATTCCGTGCGTGGGGGCCACGCGCCCCCAAATTCCTATTTTTTCCTCCTTCTTCCCCATACATTCAGACCCCAATTCAATTTCCCCAATTCCCTTTAATTTCTTTCTTCTTCTTCATTTTTGAAGAAGAAAAACAGAGATGGCAGCCCCCAACCCCATCCCTTTCTTCTCCTATTCCTCACCATCTCTTTCTTCAGCCACACCAAAACCCCCAACGAACCCGACAAACACATTAAATGTGTTGAAAAAATGATTCACGCCTCTGAACCCCT
>JAPFFP010000001.1:29482929-29494584 GCA_026153255.1 Solanum medicagineum
TATTTAGGTAAACGAAAGTCTGTAAGGACCATATGATTTGTTGGGATAGTATAATAGATCAAAATGGGCTATGCTGTCAACATTTGATGGTAAGGCTAGTGATGATGACTCATAATATATGATTTGCTTCGGCGATTTTCAACTTCTACAGGAAGATGACAGTCTATAGCTGTAAAATGTATGTGGGAGTTGTGCACTAGAGGCCTATTGCTGTCAAATTAGAAAGGGTTTGGAGGTAGAGAACAAGCTATTCCACTCCAAATCATTAATTTCCCGAAGGGAAAATGAGATGTAGGAGTGGTGAAGGTTCTCAGGCTGTTGTTTGCAGTTTGTGATAGCACATTGCGCACGATACTATATTATGTGCTTGTTGGGTATTTATGCCCATAAATTGAATACATGCTATTTCCTATTGGAGTTTTACTGTCGCATTGCTCAGTGTTGATTTGGGTGTTGTTGCATTAATTGAAGTGCTACTTAATATGTCTTTATATAACAATTCAAAGTAGACATCTAGAAAGATGATCTAAAGCCTTTTATCTTGCCTTAGACTAGTTCTTGCATTACAAGAACGAATTTGTGATTATAAGATTTCTAATTTGATATTCTTACAAAGGGTTGTTATGATTTATGAATAACCACAAGAACTTATTTGAATTGCATTGTTAAGAACTTAGATAATACATCCTTTGAGTTATACAACAACAACTACTACAACATGCCCAGAATAATCCCATAAGAGGGGTCTGGTTAAGTTAGTGTGTAGTACACAACTTTACCTCCACCTTGGGAGGTAGAGAGGCTGATTCTAGATAGACCCTGATTAGTAAAAGCATTACAAAGTAGTTCAAAAAAAAAAAAAAAAAAAAAGAAAAGAAAACAACAGGATGAAGAAGCCAAGAAAAAATGTTAAAGAAAACATGACAAAACATACTAAAGAAATGAATAGTTACTACATCAGAATAATAAGTCATACCTTAAATTCATTGGGTAGTTAACCATAAGAAAGCTGAATTAGAAGCTAATACAGGAGAAAAAAGTTGCATGATCTATTAAAAAAGTACTCCTTTTTTGATAAGTAAAAGGTAATTTTGTTAATGAAGCTCTGTAACAGAGGAATTTCTGGTGCAGTGTGAGCATACTCATGTTGCTGGTCTCATGCCTGTATAATTTAGAAGGATTGCAAGGTTAATAACCATAGTAAAACTAATAATCAATGTTGAATTCTCATTATAGTTGGCCTTTGATGTATTTAAATGGTGAACATGGTCGATAAGGATTCATATAACCGACCCTAACTTGTTTGAGACTGCATCACAGTTGATAGGTAGTGCTAACATCATCAAACGGATATTTTACAGTTCAGAGACATTGAGAAGTTAAAAGTACTCCTTGTGTCCAGATTAATCTCTGGGTTGCAGAGAGTAGTGACTTGGGTAGATACTATATAATATAACAGGATTTTATCTTTAATGTTGATTTAACTACAAAACAGAAATTGAAGGGAAAAGAATGTAAGTGTTTGCACGTACTACTGTGTAAAATATTGGGTCTAGGGCTCCTTGACTGACACATGATTGTAGACAGCTGCATATGCTGTTAAAATTGAAATAAATTTGGCATAGTGAAGGAACATCTAGGCTTAGTCTATGCTCAGAAATGTAGAGAAGACTTCTTTTAATGTCAAAGCAATATGTAAAAGACTCAGTTTTCCTAATCTGCGTCATCTTATGAGTGATCAATTTATTAAGATCACCATTATTTATCCTCAAATAATTCAAGTGGAAATAACAAACATGGTGATAAAATTGTTGTTCTCCTAGCTAGTTAGAAGCCATAACTAAATATTCAACTTTGACCCAAGTACATGAAATAGAAAATTCCATAATTATTCAAGGTTATAATTGGAAAGAAGCGTTTTGTAGAGTTTTAAATCAAGCACAAGATTAGATAGGAAGCAATAAGCCAAACAATGGAGAAAAAATAATCCCTGCATTACTAATCCCTGTGTTATTCATCTTTGTACCAGACGACACCTTGGTGTTTTATGGGCACTGTGCTCAGAGTCTATATATTTCATTCTGTGTTTATGTTAATGACTTAGTCATTACAGACAGTATTTAGCAGGCCATTTCTAAGAGGAAACATCTCTTTTAGCTTCTTGAGATTAACAATTTTCTAGTTAAGGTCACTACGTTCAGATGAAGGTATGAAGCACAATCATGCCACAGTATTGCATGCTCTTGTCTTTCTTGAAGTGACAAGAATGAAATATTGTACTGCTTATGCAAATATTTTGCTCCCTCTGTTTCAATTTATGTGATGTACTCTCCTTTTTAATATGTTTCAAGAAGAATGACACTTTCTATGTTAGTAATCTTTAATTCCAACATTCCACGTGACACGTTTAAGAACACAAAATTCGAAGGCACCATTTTGGTGCATTATACACACCTTTGGGTTAAGACCAACAATATTCAAAGTCTACCTTACTACCTTAAACACCATGCCCAGTCAAACTAAGACACAATAACTGAAATGAACGGGGTACACTTGTGATAGAATTTTGAGAGTATGCTTTTCGTTTTTATCTTCTTTTCTTATTTTGACATGTTAACATGTTTTTTATGATCGAGAAATGATGAAGAACCCATATAAGAAGAAACCTGAATATCCTTATAGGCAGTGAGAGGAATACTGTTCAAATTGACCTGCAAGCAAAAGGTACATTACACGCTTATACCCTGGATCTACCTTATCTACTGGCTCCTTTTGATAAAATCAGCGAAGGTTCTCTAAACATGGCCAGTTGCCTACCAAATCCCCGTGCAATGGGGACTAACCACACCATGGGTTCTGCACTGCTTTAACCACCCCTGTATTTCTCTTCAAGTATCCATAATGAGTAATTACACTTATGTCTCCTTAAAGAATTCCTTTAATGGAAGAAAGACAATTATTCTGCTTGTCTTGAAATCCACTTCCTTCTGCTTGATGAAGATCTTGATTTTGTAATCCAATTCTTTATACCGTCAGTCGGCAATACCGACCAAATTAAACCATCTGTCATCCTTTGCCAACATTCAATAATTCCTGCTCTTGAATGGATTAGTTGACTATTATTTCTCAACAAGATGCTGTATCCTTTCCTATCTCTTTAATCCTAATACATTATATTCTGTTGCGAAATACAGATGATGTTAATTTTTGAAAAACAAGGTGAATAACTGAATCTTTATTTGTGGGGAGATGATTGAAGGCTGAAGCAGAGTCTATTGATTTGGTGTAGAAGATTCTGTTCCCAAAAGAATAAAAAATGAGAATATCGATGTGAAGGTAGAGTCTGGTTGTATGAAGTCTGTTGATTGGTGTAGATGATTCTTTTCCCAAAAGAATGAAAAAGTGAGAACATCAATGAGGATGTTGAACGTGACATGAGGTGTCATTACTAGAAACAAAGGCTTACACCATGAATCAATGGAAAATTTGTGGTATAAAACATGATTTTCTCGCTCCATTCCTACCGAATCAGCTCATTGGGAAAACGCATGATGGAAAATAGATTCTAGTTGAAATATTGGGAAGCTTTCTAATTTTTCCGTGTGAAAACACTATTTTTTTTTCTTTTCTCACGGATTCTATCAAATGGGAATAGCCATTGAACATTTTTCATTGGAAAATTTCAATGTGAAAATAGTGATTTTTTAGTAGTATGGCAGCTTTTTTTTTATTTTTTTAAGCATTTGAGAGGAATAAAATAAAAAGATAGCCGAAAAGATGGGGTTGAACCAAGTAGTTTCAATCTATAAACAACAACCACCCAGTGAAATCCCACAAAGTGGAGTCTAGGGAGGGTAGGTCTATGCAGACTTTACCAGTACCTCATAGAGATGGAGTTTCAATCTATGATTAGGAGCAATATTCTTGATACTTTCCTTCATGGTATAGCATATAAGTCATAGGCTTCTAGATTGTCACATATATAGTTAATTCCTAGGCGTCGTACCATCTTGTTGAACATATACGCTAGCTGATCATTCAGATTAAGGAAATTGATGGGGATGAAGTAAGATTGGATTTTAACTTTAACTTATCTGCGGCCCCTTAAAGTTGTCCTCATATTTCACTTAGACACCTAAATCCAAACTTGTGTTGAACTTTTAATCTTAACAAATTTGTATCTATTTGACATAAAATGACAAGCTCTTGAAAAAAACAATGGTGCGTGTTATTCACACACGAATACTATACCAAATGGATGAATGAAATAATGACAGATGGCAATCAGATTTAAATAATATAAAAAAGGTAATTGTTCTTAAATAATTCCAAAAGATATTTAAGAACATTATTTTTTACATTAACCCAAACACCCCCATCCACGCTTTTCTTCTTCTCCATTGAACCTTACTTTTTTCACTTTGAGAATTAGATCTACGTAAAACAAAAAAGGTAGGAAAAAGCAGAAGAAGAATTAAAGAAGGCGAGAGAGAGAGAGAGAGAGTGAGGGGGTGGGTGGGTGTGTAAATGGGATAGGTGCAGGGGAGGGGAACATTGGGTTGGATAGGGAAGACTGCCTTCCTCTTTTTTTCTTTTTCTTTTTTATTAATTTAGGTGCATAAGTTGAGGGAGTAAAAGAAAAAAAATTATTTTCAATTGCATTACGCGCTTAAGGAGGGTGAAACACACTTCTTTTGCAGTAAACATTTTTTAACTAATAGGAATGACTTCTGAACTGACAAGGTGTTCAATAGGGGTACAAGACTAGGGTGAGCTGTCTAAGCGGAATATGCGGACAACTTTAAGGAGCCTCGATGACTTAAGTCTTTACCTTACCTATCATAAAAAGAACGTGTCATTCAATCTCAAATATGTTTGATATTTACTTTTATGGATGCCTAAATTGGACATCGTGCATCGTGACTATTGTCGATAATCAATTACATTTGTGTTATGTTCTGAACTTAACTTTTGAAACAATTGTATTACTCACATACAATCACATATAGCTAAGGTGGTAGCTTAGTTCTCAGCTTCTGCATTGGACTTTGCGACCACATCTTGCTTCTTATGTTTTCACGGGGACAAGTTTTTGTTTACCAAACACAATGTTTGAATATGGACTATCTAGATGAATCAGGCATCCTGTTTTATAAGTGTTCATTCAGTTTCATAATGAAAGGCTTTGTCCTAGGTGAGGCTTGTTACATTGATGGATGTGTACTGCTGCATCCTAATGACTATCATGAGGATCCTGCAAATTTTGGCTAACAACATTAATAATGAATGAAGAGTCAAGCGTATGATGGTGATATAGTTTTGATTTACTGACCGATCTCCTACCTGGAGTTGCAAATGACTTTCCTAATCATGGAAGTAGCTTGACATTAGAATCTTGGACAAATCAAGTACTTTAACAATTCTTCTATTTGCTCCCTCTAAATATACATTTCTAACCTCCCCAGACCCCACCGATGGGATTCTACTGGGTATGTTGTTGTTGTTGTTGCTCCCTCTAAATATAATCTTGTGTTTTTTGGACTCTTTTAAGTCTCACTTCGTTGTACCTATCGTGGTTAATATTGTGTAGAGAAATATTTAGTGCTCTTGATGAAGAGTATAAATGTTTAGTGCTTAAATCCTGAAATTAGGTGCTGTGTGGGTTGAGTGCTTTGTCTCACTTTAGACGGTGTTAATTCAGGTATCAAGGCATTCATTAGGAACTACTTCAATCTCTTTCTCAACATTAAAGTTTTTTTTTTTTTTTTGGTTTTAATTATTGTGATTTTTTGCTTACCCATCATAGCATTTTCGATCATTCCCTCCTATTTTAAGAATCAACTATGCTACTGGATTGCATCTTACAATGCTCTGTCTACCATGTATTTCTTGATAAATTTGTTGCATTGACCATGTAACTGAGATTCTAGTTGTGCTACGCATTCAAGAAGGGGCGGATATGGATGTTACTATGTTCTTGATTTAGCTATTATTTCATGCTGTCTCTTGGAAATTTTTTTGACCTTTGGAACATTCCATTTTGGTTTTATGTTATGCACTCATTGCTACAAGATACTTTTATACTCATACTTCATAATCTGCATGTATTTCCCTACGAGCATCAGTTTCATCAAAGGGCTACTTTTGAGGCACTTTCTTTGAGTATTTAGTCATCGCAACTTTTAAGGATAAGGGTTTCTTCAATGTTAGCCGCTCTCACCATTATTTGATGCTTTGCTTATTCCATTCCACCGTGTTATACATAATATCGATCAATTATCTAATATCTTGTTGCTTTCCAGCTGAAAAATGTAGGGAATGGGTTGGTAAAGAGGCTGCATCGAAGAGTGGAGAATTTACTTGGTTGCACTGTTTTGATGGGAGTACGGGAAGCGTAGCATGTTTAGTCAAGGAAGGTGTGAAGCTGTATGCTTATAACATCAGATCTTCTCATGTGGAGAGAGCAAGGAACTCAGCAATTGAGACAGCTCTGGCTGATGCCATATCACAAGGCATCGCAGCAAAAGAAGCAGCTAAACTTGCTCAAAAAGAAGGAGCAAAAGCTGCAAAACTGGCTGTGCGACAAACCAAGCGTATTGTTGGTCCGATAATTTCTGCAGGATGGGACTTTTTTGAAGCACTTTATCTTGGAGGTACAACAACTGAGGGGGCATTGAGGGGCTCAGGCACCTTATTTGGTGCCTATTGGGTTGGCTATCTGGGGGAGCAGACCATGGGCAGGTTTGGTTACTTGGTTGGAAGTGAGTTGGGCAGTTGGGTTGGAGGAAAAGTTGGATTAATGGTGTATGATTTAGTCAATGGAGTGGATCATCTACTTGCATTTCTCCAACTCAAGGAAATAGAAGTCGATGAAAGTGTGTCGGATCAATTGTACAAGGAAACTATAGCTGAACGTTCTGAGGTGCCCAAGGACTTGTATAACACTGAATCAACTACATATACAAGCTTCGAAGCTCCAGAAGAGTCTAGTAGTTATGAAGCTCCAGAAGAGTCTAGTAGTTACGAAGCTCCTGCTTATGAGGACCCTGCAGTCCATGAAGAACTTTAGATCAAATGATGTTCAGGCTGGTTCTTTTGATACTAATAGACATCAATTATCCTCTGCTTTATCACTATTTGTACAGTTGTATTTTATTCTGTTATACGAGGTTTTTACCCCCATTAACTTGTGAAATGAAACACTGTAGTATAATTGCTTAGCAAACACAGAATTAATTTGGTGTAATTTTGGATGTATTTCTGATTATAAAGCAGGAATTTCCCCTGTACCCTTGATAGTGCCAGTGGTTATTGTTACAACTTGCCACATCTCTTTTAACAATTGGGTTGTGGTCTATTATGAAAGCAAATGATGGCCATTTGGACTATATATTCTCCCACTTTGATGTTGCCCGGCCCAAGGAAAAACTTTATTCTATATCGCGTAAATAACAATAACATACTCAATATTGTGTAGACACCAAAACGATCAATTTATGACTGCATATCATTCTCTAAAATCTAGATCATCATGATCTGTAGAAATATGCATCGCATGTGTTGCTAAATAGAAATGGGTTCATGTCAATATATGGCATGAATCATGATGTATCATATTAAAGTCTTTAAAAGAAAAAGAAGCAATTTTTACCTATCAGATGTTAAAATTGTACGACTCATTATCAAATAGAATCTTGTGACACCAAGATGAGAAAGAATATGTGAATATTGTATTATTCTGTTGAACACACTAATGCCACTTTCTTTCCCACCGTGCTTTTTTTAATGATCAGTACTTCTACTTCTCTTTCAAATATAATGTAGTACAATCTGTACGATCGTTTTAAAATGAAGAAGTAGAAGATTAATTACTCTATTTGGATTCAGTGTTCATTAGGCTTGCATGTCTTTTGTTTACTGACCATAATTTCTCCATTCAATCTCATTATTTTACTCTTTATTCTACCAAATTATCTTTATAACTTTTGGGTTATTTAATTACCCAATCTACTCTCAATAATCTTTCCATTTATTGAGAGGAAGAATTTCTCACCTGATGATATTACTTCAATTTGTGAAGAAGAAATGTACAAGAAAATATGCGTGCAAAAAAAGATTTGAAAGAAAAAATCATGATATTGCGCTGTGAGATAAGTGTAGTGAAAAAGAGATTTGTGACTAAGAAATTATTTTAAATCTTAAAATAACTCACTATCCAAAAGAAAATAATTAAATATTGCAGGAAAACGTTCTTTTTGTAAAGCTTTGGACTCTTCATATTAATCTGGAGTTGTTTAAGTTGTACAGTATTGTTCGGATGTTGTATCTTGGAGGGGACAAGTCAATAGGTATACTGTTTGATCGATATAGATTATGCCACAACAAACTTGAGAGAGATAAATATCTGCCCCTCAACCTGAATAATATTTTTTACCTATAATTTACTATATATTACACCTTCTTGAACCCTCTCCCTCTCCTCTGGCCCACCAGAAAACAAAGCAAAGAGATTCTATAGCTAGGTAACTTGCTTTGAAATTGTTGCTTCATGAAATGAATAACTTGATTATCTCTATCTCACTTGAAGTGTACATACATATATGCCTTTAACAGTTATAGTACCAGAAGAATACGCAAGTACCGGATTCTCAAAAGATAAACAATAATATATAAGACAAAAGAATCCCTTATTGCTACTTGCTTAAAAGAATCAATAGAGAGCAATAATTTTATTGCTTGCCCAAAATGAGCACCTAACCATCACAATAGAAACCACACCAAAAAGTTAATCAATGTAACCATATTTTGGATCTTCTTATAATAAAAGTTCTAGACTATGAGTCCAATATAGGAATTCCTTAGTGTTATATATCATCAAGTGAAAACCTCCCCATGGTTTACAATAAAAATATAATCTGTGCTAGGCGCTAAGGGTTTAAATGATTTTATGTGACGCCCATGATAGAGGACAAGGAAGCCAACAAGAACAAGCCTAGAGACGGATTGACAAACTTCTATGTTGGACCTCGCAACCACATCTTGCAAGGGTCCGACTAATCCTATTATGTTATTTTATTTGAAAATCACATCTATGCCCTCAAATTTAAAAAGTGTATAGGATGCTTAAATTTATATAAAACTGAATAAATATATGTACACGTCCTACGTGGCATAGTACACATAGGCTGCCATGTAGGACGCAAAGTGGCACGCAGGATTCTACATATGTCTATTTGTGTACACTCAAAATTGAAGATCATAGATACAAACTCAAGCTAGGTAGAATAACATATTTATCTATAAACCCTTTCTTAAAATACACTCCACCAGATTTGATCCACTTATTTTTTTTCTAAAATGGGAAGAAATAATTCAACAGAACATTTAAATGTCAAATCAGAAATAGACATTACAGAATCTGACACACGATGTCTTGTGGTAGCCACGGACCCTATCTATAATTTTGACTTTGATTGCAACCAAAGAACATGAATGATATAATTAACTGACCCCCATTATTCATATTCCTCATTGTTTCTTCTTTTTTCTGGTTTATAATGCTTCACTTTTCAATTATGCAGTTAGGATATACTGATTCTTTTTTATCATTTATGCCATTCTTGCGTACAATATAGACATTGCTTCAACTCTACAAACTCTCCTACAACCAATACAAAAAAGAATGAGGCCAAGATAAGGAGCTGCCTGCCTCATTTGTTTTCATTAAGATTATATTAAGTAAGTCTAAACCTAAATACACATTTGAATCTGAATACACGTCGAAATGCATAAAAATTTTCTTTATTTGAAATTAATATTATATCAATAAAATATTTTGAAACTCTTTTATATATATATATGACAGTTAGTGATGGCAATGGCGAGAAGGCGGTGATGGTTGTAGGTGACAATTCAGGATGGTCTCAGTTACTGATGATGTTGTGGGTAATCCCTAATGGTGATGGTGGCTCATAGTAATTGTTAATGGTAGTTGATAGATTGATAGTCAAAAGTTTAAAATTGGACCAATAATAAAATGTCACATGAATTTCAAATAACTTTTTGGGTTAAAATTCAGTGTTGATTGTTAGTCAAAGACATAAGCGAGTTAAAAATATAATCCGAAGAATATTTTTAATAAAATAGATGAATAAAGTGTATAGTTAGACTTTTAACGATTAGGCAAAAGACATTTTTCCATTTCCAAAATCAGGTCATTAGTAATATTCGATTTATATTAAAAAAATCATTATACTGCAATGTTATAGTCAACATCATTTATTACTGCAATGTTACAGTCAACATCATTTATTTACATATGGCGTTTCAATAAGAAAGACCAGACCTCCCGCTCCATTTTTTTTACCAATAAATCTTCTAAAGAAAACAACGGAAAGAAGAAAAAGACAAGTTTAGTGCACTAAAACTTCATGGTTTGGGAAAGAGTTTGATTATAAGGGTCTACTGTACAGTATTATCTTATATTTCTACTAAAGACTGATTCAAGATTTAAACCTATGATCAACTTTATCAATTATTGGAAGACGATTTTTTTTTTAATTAAGGGGAATGTGACAGGCTCTCCAAATTAAAGTGCCTCATGAAAAGACAAAGAGCAGAAAGATGAAAAGTGAAATCAAATATCGTCAATGTCGAGTAGTCGCATTGATTGTCTAGTCCTACTCCCTCCGTTCCATATTATAATTAAGGGCATTTTTCATTTTACACTATTATTAAGAAATCATTAATATATTAGTAGACTTTATCATTTTATCCTTCATTTATCTCAATGTACATTAAATTAAGTTAAAAAAGTTGGGGTAAAATGAAAAAAGATAATTAACTCTATCCTAATTTAGTATGTGCTCTTAGACTACTGGATAACTATTTGTAGAAAGATGTCCTTATAATATGGGACGAAAGAAGTACCTTTTTTAGGGATGGTATACGTAGGCCAATGATATTAACTATTTATAGCTATTCCAACTTGACCATTTTAACACCATAATATGTTTTTTTTTTTTTGGTTCGTTCAAAATACATATCCCAATTTGTTTTGATATATAGATATACTAATTCTTTCTTATTCTTAATTCCTATATTACATGATTGCACTTCAAGGTCTTTATTAAATGAGAGTTTTAAAAGGCGTTTAAATTTAAATTTGGTGATGATACTTCAACATAATTATAATGAAGTTAAGTTGAAAATTTGATAATCGGAGAATTTTAGTAACTCAGTTAGTTGGTAATCTGAACTCACATGAGCATTTTGAATACTCAAGTACTTTCTTTTCCTTTTGCAATATTTTTACATAGAGTTAAAAGAGATTGAAACCAACTTGTATATCCATAAATAATAAATAAATGGATAGATAAAAAGGTTAAGTCCCAACTGAATCAAAGCAACCAATAGAGAGTGGGCACTAACAGAATGGCAACATCTTTTTTGGCCATTGAAGTTGAGGGGGGGAAAAGGCCAATGGAATAGTAAAAGATAGGAGACACAAAAAAAGCACCATCACATCGTAAGGAAGTTGGATTAATAAGTACTTAAAATAAATAGTTCTAATGATATAAAAATGTCAACATTATAGTTTTGTAGTATATTTGCCTGTTCTCAAAGGGGTGTGGCCATTCAAACTACATAAAGGAC
>JAPFFP010000001.1:29494684-29506736 GCA_026153255.1 Solanum medicagineum
AAAATGTCAACATTATAGTTTTGTAGTATATTTGCCTGTTCTCAAAGGGGTGTGGCCATTCAAACTACATAAAGGACACTTCTTTTTTCCTCATACCATTAGCTTGATAAGTCATAAAATAATACTTTAGTCATTCCTAAATAGTTTTGTCTTTTCAGAGTTAAATTAAATAATTTTAATATTTAAAAATTATATGAAAAATACTTCAAGTCATAGATTTTATCATATCAATATATGGCGAAATTTGTATTTTAAAATGTTTGTCAAAATTAATGATATGATTTAACTTTCGAGAAGTATAATGTGACGAGGAAATCATTGAGGCAGGGGAGTATAACAAAGAAAACCCCATTGCTAAAACATCTATCATAGTACTTTAATCCCTTTTTCTTTAGACATCTTATATTAGAAATTTATTGGTTCAATAAATTTGATTTATGTTGCATAGGTCCATCAATTAAGAATAAAGTGCCTTTTCTAAAGAATTATATATATTCTTACGATGGTTCAAATCTAAAACATCTAATTTAAGGCAAATAGAGGGATGAAGTTGAAAAGTTAGATACAAATTCAACTTAACCTAGTAAATTTAGTTCAAATTTTATATTCAGATTAAGACAGTGACTAAATATATACAACAATTTATAAATTTAATAAGAACTTTATTACGTTATTCTAAAATTAAGAACCCAAATTTAAACTTTAACTCGGACGGATCGTCATTAATTAAACATCCTACCATATCCCTTAATGCAACATGTTTTATGTTTAACGAGTTGTTTAAGTCCAAATGGGGCCCTTTTTGTTATTATTATTATTATATCAGTAGGTAATAATGTATCCTTTTGTTTTTATCTTATTTGGTACTTATTTGTGAAATTTTAACAATGTATCCTTTTGTTTTTATCTTATTTGGTATATGTCGAATTTTACTATTTCTTGTGCGATGAAGTGACACTAACAATTAATCAATGATATAGGATAAGATACATTAATAGTGTTTGATGGAACAATATAATTACACTCATAATTCAGAAGATACTCCCTCCATTCGTTATTACTCTCTCCGTATCAAATTAATTGAATTTTTAAGACTTTTTTCAATGTTCAAAATAGTTGAATTATTAAAAATTCAAGAAGAATGTTTGAAAGTTTTTCCATATTTACCTTTTCATTTATTGATACTTTATGTTTTCCAGGAGATGAATTACACTACATATTTATGATTGCATAAAGCGCAATAGTGAAAAGTATGGTGTAAATTTTGTCTTTAAATGTTTTTCTTATATGTGTGCATTACCTCACAACTTCAATCAAAACGAGACAGAGGGAGTATATGTCAAATTTTAGCTTGACACACTTATTAAGAAAATAATGATTAGTAATGAGATTATCATTTTACCCCTATTACTCATTAATATAAATAATCAATAAACCCATAATTCAAATTCTAATGCATTTAATATTCAATATAATGGCAAGTGCAAGTTTTTCTTGATTTAATAATATTTGTATTTTTTCAAGAAATATTTACCTACGTAATCTAAAGATAAATTAATCATTGAACATTTTCATCAAGAAATTCTACATTTTTCAAATAATTAATTTTTTAAGTAAATTGAGGGTAAAATAGGTAAAAAAAAAAAAAGAATTTGTCCTATCTTGATTTCTCCAAAATGACAGGTAAAAATGAAAATCAAATTAAATTTTTTTTGACATTTACTGATTGGAGGGAGTATATAGTAATTAAATTTGTTTATAATATCTTTCTGCTTCTTTCTTACGGTATCCTTATTCCATTTTCTTGTGTTTGTCCAACTTTCTACAAGTGATTTATATTCTTATTACGCACATAACTTAATTACTTGTCAACTTAAAGTTATTCTATCACTAGCTAGGTTGCGTTAGTGCTACCAAATTTGAAAAACGATTTAACTTAAGAAATTAGTAGAAATGGATATTTTTACAATTGGAGAATAACTTAACGCTGCTTTTTTTTTTTTAATTACCAATTTAGTAATTCTATTTATGCAATTAGTACTAACAAAGAAAGTCGCAGGTCGGTTCTCAAATAAAATAGAGTATTTTCTTATCATCAAGATTACAATCCCAATTTTTAAAATGGTAGCTGTATTAAATAAAAAGGATTACGAAAGCTTATAATTCCGTACAAGGCATCATTTGACCTAATATATATTATGTTATTTTTTGGCGCAGATTTTTCAACGACACAGAGAATAAGGAGAGAGAAAAAAAACAAGAAATAAAAGAATTCTCTTTTGTTTCTCATCCTCAATATTTTCTTTTCTCCTGTTTTAGATACTGTATTCCTCGGTACGCGTGACACTGCCCTAGAAGTAACAACAACATTACCCCCATGCCTCAAAGGCTCTCACCCATTGCGGGGTAAGAGGGAGTCGAATGTATGCAGCCTGATCTCTATGTTTAAAAACATAGCGCGACTGTTTTCGGATGACCCATGATGAGCGTCGAAAGTTGCATTGACTAACTGTTACTTCACTTGTGAAAGAAGCACAGACTGTTTAAAGAGCCATTTTGATTTATTCCATCATACCTCAAAGCCAAAAAATAGTGAATCTTTGGCTCCATCCAAGATTGATGGAAATAGACACTGCCCTAGAAGTGAGCTTGAAAAATATATCAATTTAGTTACATGACGAAGATATAAAAAAGATAGAATGAATATCAATATCATTTTTACCTTTGTGGAAGTGAAAAACTATTTCTAATAGATCATTAGCACAAATATAAAATATAGCATGATTAATTGAGAAGTTTAGTATGTGGTAAATTTTCACCGTGGGTGAAGTATATGATGTCACAATGACTTTAGAAATGCCATAATGCTGGTAATTTCATATGGCACTATGAAGGGCTAATGCTGTTCGTCACATGGAAGTACATTAAAATATTGAACTACTTTTTCACTATACTATCAATGTCGAAAAAACACTGTCCAACGGTTCTTTCCTTTTTGACGAACGAAATGCTTACATCGGATAATTCTTCTTCTTTTAAATTAGCTTTTGATTGTGTGAATTAGGTTAAAACTTAATTTGTCATAATATCAAAATCAGGCCTGGCCCCTAGAACATCGAAAAATTACGGATGGTGAAAATTATTCTTATTCATGAATGTGCATGTACCAAATCGGACAGTTAAACCCCAATTAAAGAATATTTAGATCAGAGCATTTATAAGGTTGATAGCCGATAGGGCGATGAATAGAATCTCCTTCATTAATTAATGAATAAAATTTGAAATTCATTATAGATTTTGAGCAACCTTTTTTCCTTTGACGTGAATTAGGCCTAAAGAGTTATTTTGACACTTCTCCTATTTTTCAACTATAATTCGCTATTGTGTGTCCATGGAGAAATAAACCACTCCTTTTGTTGGTTGTTTCCATTTAATGTTAGAACTGAAAGTGAATACACATATTCACTTTAAGAGAACATACATACATAATAAATCAAAATATTTAAGAGAAGTTATAAATAGTTAAAGAAAATATTTGATTTCCCATATATATAGTAATAGCATCACCTAAAGTGAATGGAGAAAGCAGCAAAAAGACAACTCCAATAATAAATGGGAGAAAAAAACAAGAATGGAAATTTTCTTATTGTCTTGAAGAGACAAAACAATGAAGATGAGATCAAAATACTTGTAAAAATTCTACCTAATTGGTATCTTAAAATGACCACTTGAGAAATTATAATGCACCATATAATTACAAGCTCACCATAGTGCAGTGTAATCTTTTGTAATAGAAGTGGCAATTCTAGAAATTATGTTTATTATATATCAATTTATCATGTGATTTGATGTTTCTCCCCAATGAAAAATGAAGAAGGTTATAAGATTTAAAAGAATTCAAGAAAAAGAAAAAAGATGTGTTGATAAAATTTTGTAACGTAAAGTCTTGTCGATTGTGGCATAATACTGGACCCAAATGCTTACACGCAAAGTTACAAGAAAAATAAAAATTATTTTTAAACAAAAAGTTTATTACTAGAAAATTGACATTTCCTATAGGCCGTACATTATTAATTTCATATATAATTGCAAAACTCAGTGTGAAACCAAAATATGCCATATAAGGAGTCTTATTCAATATTGAAAATGGTTTGAAAGTCAATTTATTTTTAAAAGTCAATATAATTCATACGTTCGTTTAAAATTTCTTTTTTATCTTTATAAAAAAAGATTGTATACACATCACTTTTTTCATAATCCTTTTATTGAATTACATTCGATATGTTACTGCTATTCGATGATCATAAAGATTAATCATTTTGATAAATTGTCTATTTCAAAATATTTGGTATTTTAGAAAGATAAGAAATCATTTGCTACTTTTCTTTCAATAGAATATAGCAATTTTGGTCCCTCAATTGTTGTCAAATGCTCTTTAGTTTTGGTCATCGTAATTTTTTATCAAGCATATTTAAACTTCAATTCGATATGTGCGGTTTTCATCCCTCCAGATAATTATGAATCTCTGCAAATATAAGTGTTAAAACATTCATTTTTAATTTGTACCACGATTTCATTTTTCAGGATAATATAGTTCAAAAATAGTCAAAATTTCCCATCAAAAGATAAAAAATTACATGTTCTATTTAATTAGAGATTAAATATGCTTAGTCAATTATTTTAAGGACCAAAATCATGTCCCCACAACAGAAGAGTATGCTAGAACCCTTGGTCAAAGTCCATTGATCTGTTTGATTTTTCAAAAATATAATATACTCCATAGGAAACCAATTTGGGATAATAGGATTGAAGAAATTAAAAAGCAGCTTAGAATTAAAGCACTTAATTTGGTCATGCAGTGGGGTGGAGTGTGGACAATCTAAGTGGGAAAGCATAAGCAATTCATGATTCTTATGTTACAATCAATGTTTTCCCTATATAATCCTCTATTTTCACTAATTTAATTAGGGTGTGTACTACTAATACTAGATTCTTCTGCATTATCCATGCCATTTTTCCAACATTCCTAGGTTTCTTCCTAATTCTTCTGAATTAATTAATTCATTATTTCCCCCTTGTTATTCATGCCGTTTTAATTAGTAAGCACATGGGGAACACATCATGATTGCGAGTCATGTATCATGAGGTATTATGTTTCAATTCCAAACAAATTGGATTTTATTTACGATCCATCGAAAAAAAAGTCCTTACCGCTCTTCTCATCATAATTGATGTAGACATGGCTTTTACAAAGATGCGAATATAGAGAAAGTGTTCTCGTGAATTTGAATTAGTTGCTTCAAAAATAAAGACTTATTCATATTGACTATTGAATATCTATATTTTATTTTAGTTAAAAATTTAATAAAATAAAAATAAATATATTAATTTCATTAATGTGATGTAAACGTTTATTGAATGCACGTAAGTTTTAGTGGTCATTTTCAATTAAGTTAAGAATAACAAGGAAAGGAACAATCAAATATAGATATGCCTAGGCATTGGGATTGTAAGTTTGAGCATTTGTCCCAAGTCCCAAGAAAACTACTCACTTTGTGGTCCAACAAAGCTAAACTTTAACTAACAGTAAAACATTAGGGTTTTCGTACAAATGCAAAACAAGAAACATAAGTCCACGACAAGACTCCAAACAAGTAGTACTACTACCAAACAAGGTTCCTTAGACCAGTTTAGTGTACATGTTTTGCACGTATGTATTGTATCAATCTAAAAATTATATACTTTCTTCATTTTAAAATAATTGAATTATTGAGGGATTTTTGAGTTTTCAAAATAATTGAATTGTTCACTTTTCAAGGGACATATTGAAATTTTTTTTCCAATTTTGTGCTTTATTAATTGAGTTTCTAAGGTTGAATTTTGTATTAGAAATAAATGATGCATTAAATGAGTGTTTGAAGTTTGTAAAAGATAAAAATGAAAAAACATGATTAAATTTTGTCTTCAAAACGAAGTTCATACTCTAAATTTCTTATCTTGTTTATTAATCAACGTACTACAATTTTAATGAGTAATTTAGTAGCTAATTGCAGTACTTAATGTTTGACATTTGTAATTAGAACTATAATATGCGTGTAGTTGTTGTTAATCTAATACTCCATCCTTCCCAACATCGTTAGACTTATTTGAAATTTGTAATCTAAAACACCCGGCGATCATTTTTATGACTACAAATCATTTAAGTAAAAAGTATTTTCAAGTTTAAAAATATGACATTCCTTTTGGGAGAATCAAAAATGAAAAAAGAAAAATGTATTAGGCTCATAAAAATAAAAACAAAATTATTTGGTAGATATGTCACAATTAGTTACACTATCAATAATATTATAAATAATTGTGAAAGGACTTGTTTTTTAAACTTTTAACATAATCCCTTCTATATCAGTATTCATATTTACCCATATTATCCATTGGATAAAGTCAAATTGGCTAATTTTAGTCATTTTTAATTAATTGATCAATTCATGTCCGACTCGACCTACTCGTTTTTCACTACTAATCAATATATACAGATTCAGACTTGACAATTGATTCTACTGCTGATCAAGGTGAAATGTGGCAACTGATTAACCAGTAAAGAAGGAAAACAAAGTGACAACATTTCATGATATGTATATTTTTTCAAATAAATTAATAATCCAAAAATCTACAACAATGAAGGATGCAACAAATCCCCCACCCCTTGGGCCCCCCAAAACCCCCTCGATAAATAGCGACCTGTGGAGGCTTGACGAGCATCAGATTATTGAGTGTTTCCTCCAAATTTCAAAGGAAAAAAAAAATATTTACAAACAATTTCTTGTTTTACAATACCAAGGCAAATTTCTATCTTTGCTCATAGTGTCGACATGGTGTGCCCAAATAGCAATCCAGTAGTACAAAAAGTGTGTGAATTATATGACCAAATCTCGAGATTGGAGAACCTTAGCCCTTCCAAAGATGTCAACATGTTGTTCACTGACCTTGTCCACACGTGCATGCCCCCTAATCCCATTGATGTCTCTAAACTCTGCCAAAAAATTCAAGAAATAAGGTCTCATCTCATTAAGTTATGTGGTGAAGCTGAAGGACTTTTAGAGTCACACTTTTCTAAAATTCTTGCTACCTATGAAAACCCCCTCAAACATCTTCACATTTTCCCTTATTTTGACAATTACATCAAACTAAGTTTCCTTGAATACAACATCCTTACTAAAAACACTACTAATATCCCCCAAAAAATTGCCTTTATTGGATCAGGTCCTCTTCCATTTACCTCTATTGTTTTGGCTACTAAACATCTTACTTCCACCTATTTCCACAACTATGACATTGATAGTGCCGCTAATTCCATGGCGGCCGCCCTTGTGGCGGCCGATCCTGACTTGTCCGATCGTATGACTTTTCATACGTCGGACATCATGGATGTAACGTGTGCCTTGAAGGACTACGACGTAGTCTTCTTGGCCGCGTTGGTTGGGATGGATAAGGAGGACAAAGTTAAGGTTGTTGATCATCTTGCTAAATATATGTCTCCAGGGGCTACCCTGATGCTCAGAAGTGCACATGGTGCGCGCGCTTTTCTGTACCCTGTCCTCGATCCTCGCGATCTACGAGGATTCGAGGTTCTTTCAGTGTACCATCCAACGGATGAGGTGATCAATTCTGTCATCTTAGCGCGTAAATCGCCAATTCCTAGTGTTCAACCACTTGATGGATTGGGTGCCTATGCGTTGCCTAGCAAATGTGCTTGTGCTGAGATTCACGCCTTCAATCCACTCAATAAGATGAATTTGGTTGAGGAATTTGCACTTGAGGAGTGAAATTTATGTCCTGAAGAATTATAATTTGTCTTGTGATGTCTAATGTGATGTGATGTGATGTGCTGCTAGCATGTATGTTTTTAATTCTATTATGTTTCTCATAAATCTGGAAAGTACTATCATTTCTATTTTTCATTGTTGTTCCTAACTGTTTGATCAGTGTGTCCCTTTTGTCTCAACTTCAAGGAAAAAGACCTGTGAGGCCTTTGTTGATCTTACTAATGTTATCTATATGAATACAATCATATTGAAATGTTTGTGTAAAAAGCCCTTTGGGCAAAATTTTGTTGATTCCCTCCAATTTCCAATCTTGTTTTGCTCAATATTTCATTTCCCTTTTTCTTTCGCTTTTTTCCGGCCTTGGAAACAGCCTCCCATAGAAATGCAAGGCAAGGTTGCGTACAACAAACCCTTGTGGTCGGGCCTGCTTTCCCTGAACTCTGCGCATGGCGAGAGCTTTAATGCATCGGGCTTACTTTTTTTTCTCCTTTTTTTTTAAAAAAAATATTACATTGGAGGATCAGGAAAAGTGAAGAAATCGAGGTGGAAGATAAGGGATAGAATCACTTATCCTGCTCTATGGAAGACTCCTATCATCAATATCATTACACTGTATATTTTAACGGTATAATGTCTTTAGCTAAATTAAATTTTCTTCAAGTAATATTTTATTGTTACGTTGGGGCATTTTTCTTCGATCTTCAATTTTATGCTTGATTTATTTCCTACATCTCATTAAACTTTTCAATTGCATTATAATATATAAAGATTTCAGTTGTAACGATTAAAGAAAACTTGCGCAATTATGGTTTTGATTTGAAAATGATGTGACGGAGGAAATCGAGAAAAAAAGGAAAACAAATATTAATTTCCACTTATACGGCCATGTATGCAAGTTTACAAAAAGTTTCTAACTGCAACTTCATCAGTGATATCATGGCTTTTATCTTTTTCTTATTGCTTCAATTTTTGCATATTTTCTGTTATATCGAATGTAGGAAAATAGGAAATTGGCTATGAAATTCGTTGGTTTTTTCTAGTTAATACTAGCTAATTGAATTTACTTATATATAATCCCGTTCAATGGAATTAACATGAAATTTTTATTATTTAGTTATGAAATATTAATCACTAATTTCTTGTCTTGACAAAAATTTTCTGCCTCCTTTCTTGTGGATCCATTCTTATCTTACTTGAAAGATAAAATATCCCTGAACATATAAGCCAAATTCCTCCCTTGAGTTGAAATCGCTTTCTTATCACCGCAAATATGAGAAATTGTTTTTTAATATTTAGGTTCCGTTCAATTACAATACTATTTTTTCTAACCATGTACAAAAGAATCTGATCACTAAAGTTGAGTGGAAGAGAAAGTTAAAGGGGCCATTTGAGGATAAAACCAAAATATTATTCTAAAAAAAGACATCTTTCAGCTACACAACTTCAGTCAATTCATAAACAGTGCATCATTGATTTTCTGTTTGTCTTGACGTGATGATAAATTGATGTAATTTTGTCTCTATATATATGCCCTCACATCTACAAAAAGTTAATCTACCTAAATGGTCTATATTTGCAGCTAAAATATGTCTTATTGTTTATCAATCAGACATCATCATATCCAAAAATATTTTCATGTCATTCAGCTTTATGCATACATCTTTTCAATCCATCACAGTTTTATATGCATTACAAGTTTGATTTTTAAATGATTTTACTATTACGAAATATTATTTATTGTACGAGGTAAATTCCTTAAGTTGAGTGACCATTTCACAATTTTACTCCAAGTTGAGATAAGTTACATAGCTCTTTGAAGCAAAATAGGGGTTTTGGGGAGAGGTGGGAGGTGAACATGGGTTTTTTTGTCTATAAATAGTTTTCTAAAGATATCATGCTCTATAATTAGCACACTTCAACTTTGTCACTATTCTTGTTTCTTTTACAAAAACTCTCTTTACTATTTCTGCTGTCTATGCTTCGATATTTTCATTACAATTTTTTAAACCTGTTTCGAAAAAGACTTTTTTTATTGTGAACAACTTATTTTATCCTACAAAAATAGGATAAGATTTGTATACATTCTACTAGAGAAATCGCACTGGATAGATAGTTAAGTTGTAAAGATGTTAGGATATGTTAAGACCATACAAAGGTGCACTTCCTGGCCTCTTTCTGGCACTTGTATGTGCAGAGAGACTCAACATACCTTCATCATCATCATTTGAGTGACCGCAGCAGAAATCAATACTTCATCAAGGTGTTTTCATTTGCCAAATTCTATCCCACTTAACCAAATTTTGATGAACGGTGTTTTTATTCAGGAGCTAGATGGTGATCATACACAAGACACCAGGGAAATCTTTTCGTCACTAGAACTATGTCCAAATCACTCTGATGCCAGGGGGTCCTTCACTCCTCCTTAATATGGGTGCCACAAAGCTAATAATTTGGACCAAAATGTGAGGAGGAAAATAGAAGATAGTTTATGATAGACCCACTCCTTAGTCCCATCGATAGATCCACAAAATCTCAAGTGACCCCAGGGTTTCGCACCCAGGAGGTAGATCCTGTCAATGTCACCAAGTTGGCAAGTTCATCACATTATCTTTCTAGGTAAATGACACAGTTCAACAAAACATTATATGAGCCTATTGATTCTTTAGGAGTGGTGGGAACCCCCAATCAAATCATCAGTAGTGCCAATTTTAGTTTCTTGGACTCTCCATTGATATTTCTTCTTGTACTTCAGGGCTGCTAAGATTTGGAACAGGCTGACCTTATCCAATGCCCAGAAACCCACAAGGACAGAACTGAGCAACCACGCTAGCTACTCTTTACAACTTTCCAGATCTATTCTAGGAAAAGGGAGGGTATTATGGGCAGAAAAACAATGAGGCACCTGGAATCCCCACCTTCATCCCAGCCCTCGCCGACAAACAAAAAATGACAGCTTTCCAACACTTCTATACGGATCATGTTGGCAAGTCCCTGTATGCATATATATTAAAACAAAAGGTGGTAAAAGAACCCCCATTGCACAAGAAAGCAAGAAAGGAACACTATGCATCACAAATTGATGGTACAAAAGTTCTACTTGTTATTTTAGTTGAGCAACGTGAACGATACTGAGTACAAGTTCTGTTCATGCTTTTAGTATAGCATATCTCAATAACTAAAAAGCAAAACACAATCTATGCCGTAATGCATGAATTCTTACATAAGGAGACAACTAGATAATTCTGAAATTGCAACCAGAATGTGCTTCTCTGCCATCCATATAATTTCGCCACAAGAGATACAGATGACATTTGAAAGTAATGAGCAAAACATAAAGTCAGTAGTGTTTCGAAAAATCTGAGCTAAAACATGAGCGGAAGCAAGAACAGACTACGATACAACTTCACCGGGTCTCCCAATCCTTCAATTTCTTACCCTTAGGCTTTGCAATAGGAGCATTAACTGCAGCCATTTTCGTATTGTATTTGGCCCGAAGAGAGTCATTGTATGTCCACCTGCTCCAACAGCAATTGTCAATCAATAAGTGCAAGCGCTGTTAGCACTTGGCAGAATATTATGGACACTGAACCAGATAGCACAAACTATACACCATCTGTTAGGAAGCAAGTAATAGCATTCGAATGGCTAATCTCATCACAGCAGCAGTCTTGGTATTACATAAAGACTAGCAGGCATGCAAAGTATTCAATGAAATCCTGGAAGATATGTTATAGCTCTTAAAGCAATACTCGACTGAAGGGTATTTTTATTTATTTTTTAAAAAGTTAGATAATTTTATTGAGTGAAAAAGTGCTTACATTTTGGAGAATTCCCTTTCCACAATCAAACTTACTGAACTGAAAGCAAAACATATTGTCTCGCTAATGTAATAAACTTCTATGTTTCCCAGACTGATCGTAATCAGCACATCGCCGCTATTGTATGAATATCTTTTTAAAGTAATTCACTTTAATACATGATTAGTCAACGATTAGGGATTTGAAGGCAAAATTGAGAAGGACCTAAACTTTATGCACTCGTTTCAGGGCCCAAACTATGAATTACCAGTCAAAATATTCCTATGGTATACAAGGCTTTCAATTCTTTTCATATCCAGTGAGCCAGGTACATTAGCCATGACAAAAATTTCACAACCATCAAAACAGAATGCAAGAGCACTTTTACAAGAACAGAGAAAAATGGATGGTCCTGTGCTAGCACCATCACTC
>JAPFFP010000001.1:29508326-29537500 GCA_026153255.1 Solanum medicagineum
TTTTGTCCTTCCACTGCGACCGAAGTGTTTAACCTGCATGACTTTTGGTAGTATGGATTTATCCAACTTATCCTCCCCTGTTGGTGCGGAGAAATCGCGCTGGTATATAGTATCAGAGCCAGAAGTTCCAGCTATGTCATCAGCATCTGACTGGAAGAAAGCACCCTTGTGGTAGTATTTCTGCATAAACTTCCACTTCTGTTTGGGTGGTGGGGCAGGTTTCGGGTTTCTCCTTTCCCACTCCTTCCTCTCTTCTTCTGTCATATTTCTTACTCTCTCTATTTCTTCCCTCTCCTTCTTACTAGCCTCCCTGTCCTCTCTCTCCCTCTTGATCCTGGCAATTTCTCTGGACTTCCAAGCTTCATATTCTTCAGCCTCATTCACCTCATCATCAGTATCTACATCAGCAATATTAGCTTCCAGCTCCAAATTTTTCTGAATTATTTCTTCCTCTCGTATCTTCTCAACTACTATTTGCTTTGTTTCGACTTTTCTCTCCTCTAACCTCTTCTTCACTAACTCCTCAAGAGCTCGTTCCTCCGCCTCACGCTTCTCACGTTCCTCTATGGTGTCTCTCTCAGATTTTGGAACAAAAACTGGTTTCACCATTGCTATCCCTGTGGTCTCTTCCTCTGATTCAGTCTCATATTCTGATTCCTCTTCCTCCTCTTCCTCTGCCTCCTCTTCTTCTTCCTCCGGCAGAGCTTCTTCCTGTTGCCTCTGAAGATTTTTTTCCCTGATTCTCCTCCTCCTTTCATCCAAGGCATCTTCATCCTCCTCCTCAAATTCCATTCTTTCTAGTCTTCTATTTTCCTCTTCTATGGTTGAAACAATCTCCGCCTGCCGGATGCGTCGATGATCTGCTCGGATTTCCTCACGATTATCAACTCTACTCTCTGCCAGTCGACGCAGCCTTGCATCATCTTTTCTTGCAATATCTGAACCATCATGGCTGGGAAAGGCTTTCTCAAGTGCTGCTTCCCTGTTCATCCGAATATCCTCATCTTTTTCTTGTTCATCAGCCCATTCAGGAGCTTTACCAGGCCAATATCTTTTCACTTTTGTTTGGCCAATTTTACCCCTGAGCTTTTCCCTAATTGCAATAATTGTATCACTTACACCAGCTGTTACAGACATTTTTATAAGAGAAAGAACCCCCTTGAAGAAAATGGTAATGTAAACCAAACACCGAACACTTTATATGCTTCAAGCCTCTCAACCCAATGATGTGATCGCCCTATTTCAAAGAAAAAGAAGAGAATAGATTAAACGAGATAATACGTGTGTATAATACTATATTCTTCAGCAGTGCTACACGAAAATTTTTCAAGACGCAAATCAAATCTACTAAACAGATAAAGGAGAGTAGTCAAAAGAGATGAATTGGATTTGTAACTTGTACCAAGTTATCGAAGAGATATCAAAAGTAACTTATAATGAAGAATTTAATATCTTCTCTAGAGTCGCAACGAATCTGTGTTTCACTTGTCTTCTTTCAGGCAAGGTTGGCGGCTAAACCCTAAAGCCCCAAAAAATGAACCAAAACCCCCAAAAATTCAGTTCGCTCAAATACGACAAGATACACAAATTCAAGCGATTAAACGAAGAACCTAAATCACTGAGCAGACAAAAGATGAAGGAGATACATACATATATACCTACATAAAAGAGATCTGATGAAGGCGGTGTGAAATCTAACTATTAATCGTCTCTGTAAACTATAACCCCGATACAACACTTGGAAGAAACAAAATACCCTAAAGGGGCGGTTTGCTCATGGGATTAAACAAAAATAACCTAACTTCAAAATATTTATCCTATTCAATATCAACTATTTATTTTTAATGGATCTGAGTCAAATTATTAACTTTTTTACCCATTTATTGCTTCTTATTGCATGCGTAGTGATACATGTACACATCATATCGATATCATATAGAATAAATTCATCCTTTGTATTGATATTCAATTGGTATCATATAGAATTATATTTTTCTTAAGAAATTAATAAAAAAATAATAAAGTTTAAATTAGTAGAAAATATATTTGTTATGATACTCTGTCGGTATATTTATACCATGTCGATATCGTATAGGACTAGAAAATTATTAAAAAGTTACAAAATTATTTATTAAAATCTAAATTAGTAGAAAATATATTCTTGTGATACTCCGTCGGTATATTGATATCCTATCGGTATCAAATATTTTTAGCTCCTTTTTAATAAATAAAATATTAAGAGAAAATTATTAAAATTACAAACTTATTTATTTATATTTTAAATTAGTAGAAAATATATTCTTTTAGATACTCTATCGGTATATTGATACCATATATTGTATAGGACTGAGTTTAATCATATGTGATAGTCTATTGGTATACGTATACCCTATTGATATGTCATACAAGCAAGTGCTGATATTAGCATGACGTCAGCGTGCAAATTTTTATATTAGGAAGGTAAATTTTAATAGTATTGAGGGTATAAAATATAAAAGAATATATAAGGTATAAATAATTTATTTTAAAGGGATATAAGTTTAGTTATCTATAAACACATAGCTAATAAGTACACGAATAACTTTGATTATTTATGTAATTAATTTTATATAATATTTTGTTTGTAAATAAAGCAAAAGCTATTCCTCAATTATTCTTATAATAATATTTAATTGCTAAATTTTTAAATATAATTAATTTCATAGAATGTTTGGTTTGTAATTAAATTTCCTATATTCGTGTACTAGGGATAATTACCTTGCAAAGTCATTCAGCTAAAATAATTATAAAAAATATAATCACTCGTAGTATAGACATATATAGTCAGTATACATTTTATTTATAGTTAAATTTATATTCAGTTTTGAGTATATCATAATGTCTATCTACTGTATAGCTTATGTATAAGTAATTTACTTTGTATAGTCAGTGTATACTGTGTATAATTTTTTGTAAGCTATTTTGTATAGTCATGTATATTTTTGTAATAATTTTGGACTATTTTTTTTATATATAAAAGAAGATAATATTTGTTATAAATTAATTAGTTTATTGCATATATTTGAAATTATCTTTTTTTTATATTCTTACATAATTAATACTTACAAAATTTATGAAAACTAAATTATAATATGTATTAGAATAATAAATTATATATTTACTTCTTTACAATTGTCTGATATATATTTTTAAAAAATGCAATTGTACAATTTCTTATTTTATTTTACTTCCTACTTTTTAAAAACAAATCAAGACCAAGTATCGTTCTAACCTATTATTAAATTCTCAATTACACATTTATATTTTATCAGAATTTTTTATCCTCATGAAGTTTTTAAAAACTAAATACATACTTGTAGCATTCTCATTGTTTAAATCATATATTCACATTCAAAAAGGGTATTCCCTTGAGATATGATCAACTCCTACTTGATAATTCTTTGTCTCAAACTTGTAACGTTAGAAGGCTTGATTTTCTTGAATAGTAGAAAAGAAAAAAAAAAGGATTTGACTTAAAAGGTGATTTTAATATAATTTTATGACATTTTATGCATGTATAAGTCTTCACGATAGAAATCAAGGTATGATTTTAAAAGTATAAAAAGATTTATTTAAAAAAAAAAGGATTGGGCTGCCACCTTTTTTTGGGCAGCCACCTTGGTTTTACTTTTTTTTTTTTTGTGTGTGTGTGTGTAAAACACCTCCTAAGTGGATTCCTGAAGCCTAAAAACCTTCCAAACACCTTCACAACCATTTACCTCACAAAAATCACGAAAATAATTGGTCCCTTTGAGCAAAAACTCAAGAAACCCACTACCTATTTGTAGTTGATGAAATTCATTTTTGAAAATGTGTAGCTATTAGTAATATTGGAATATCTCACTGTGTGGAGCTTTTTCTTTTAGTGATTGAATATGTTTTGAAAGGTTGATTCACATACGTAATGGGAAAATCTGAATTTGCTCGTATGAGATTGAAAAAAGGAATGCAACACTGGGAAAGTTCTGGACAATTTTTCTGACTTAGAAACCTCCTATATATTGATGTTAGCGTTTGAAGTATATCTTGTTGTATGAGCTTTATTTTTAAAAAATAATTCTTTTAGACGAGGTTGTGGTAAGAATGAATAAAAAATTATTTTAATTTGAAATTGAAAGAAATTTTTAAAAGATATTTTCCTTATTTTTATGGCGTACCAAACGCACTCTTATGTATTTCAAAGAATGATTGCTTGGTATATGTGAGAAAGATGGATGTTTTCTAGCGGTCTGAAGCCTGACCGCATACTGGGCTCTTTTTCAAGTATTTCTCGCTTATAAGTTAGTTATCTTTCATGAAAAATTTTGCTACTCATAAAACAAATAATTTACATATATATATATATAATATGACCTGTAATTTATATTGCTCCGATTCTTTAAAAGTATCAGTGGATGCATGTCGAAATTCATCGAGAATAGTGTATTTTCGAAGAATCGATGAAAGTGAAAAATCTTGCGAAACTTAACCCATAACCATAAGAAAATTCAAACTTGTTAGCTCTATTGGGACGAGGGTACATGATTTAACACAACTGTTCTCAATGTAAAATCGATATATAGTAACTTCAAAAATACATACGTTTCTGTCACACTATGACTACGTGTTAGCTAGCTAGCAGTAGCAGGAGGGCTTTTTATTTCCTTGTCATTTTCAAATGCCAATACTTCCAGGTCCATCAAAATACATGGATCCGGCATTGACACCTTCCATCAGGGTAAATTTCATGTCTTCCGATGGCCGCCAGTGTCGCTTCCTTTGGTTTATGAACCAGTTGTTTATCTGTTTCTGGTCTAGACCTGTCATCTCTGATAGCCTATTTTTTTCCTCTTCCTGCATTCATCGGCATCCATAAGGTTTAGAGAACTAGAAAATAGCACAGGTTATCTGCTGCAACATGTTAAAATACGTTCAATAACAACATACCCAGTGGAATCCTACAAGTGGTGTCTGGGGAGGGTAGAATGTGCGCAGACCTTACATTAATCCGAGGCGTCAAAGGAACTAACATTGCCAGTCTATACATATGCTCTAGTACATATATGTTTGAACTTTGAAGACCAGTTAAAACACGAACTAGTTCAGCTAGATCTCCTTATCGAGTTCTACCAACAATATAATCTAGTGAAGCATAGTTAGGAGACGTCCTTAAACAAATGGCTCCGAGAATAGAAGTACTAGAAATTACCGTGGGATAAGGCCATCGATTGTGGGTGTTCCACCAGTCCAGCAATGCATTTCTTGCATCCTTAGGTAACTTGCCTTTCTTCCTCTTCTTCAAAAATTCCTTTCTCAAACTGCTAAGATAGCCACTATATTTGCGCATCAGCATTTCTTTTAGCTCATTATCACCTTCACGGTTAGCAGGAGATTCTTGACTATTCGCTGCTTCCATCTCCTCACAGCCTCCATCCTCGTCTGAGGTACCACCTGCTTCATCTGTTATCGACATCTAACATAAATCAAAAGGGCTCGTATGCTTACATCACCTAGTGGGCACATCTTTTGCATTCACAATCGAAAATTCTTCGGTATATATGTTTCAATTTTAGAAAAATATAATCTCAGACCACGCAACACAATTATATAGAATACTTGTACGCCCGAGCAATAGTATAAGACAATGTTTTAACCAATTTATTGAATGAGAACTAATACATCAAAATTTTGATTTCAATGGTTCACTAAATGACCAAATCAACCAAGTGATAAACGGTTTCAGTTGAACAGATCCACATCGAGCGGTTTTAGCAACATATCCCGATGAATCATGAAACCTTTCACAAGTGCACAACACTATTTAAGATATCGTACAAGGATCTAGCTAAATGCAAAAAATATACTCACGAAGTTTGCGGTACATGGTAACATGGAGATGTTAGTTGTTACCCATCAAGACAGCAGGAACCATAAAGGAGCAACAGAATCTAATTCTTGCACAGTTTAAAGATGCTTGCTTTAGCTTTACATCATCACACAATTCACAAGGGATTCAGTAAAACATAATCCAAGTTCAAATTATCAATTACAGCACACAGTCATAATAGTTAAATTTTCGGCTTTGTATTGACCTTATCCCACCAAGGAATAATTTAGACAAAGAAAAAGCAAATAGGGGAAAATAAAGACAAATCTTTAACCGGTCCTACGCAATTAGAAAGAGAAATTGGCAATTTCATTAGTTTGGTGTTTGACAATGGGAAACTTCTTTGGTCTCTTCTTTGTATTATTTCTATGAATATTGTGAATATATTCTACCTTCGCATCAAGCCTGTAAGGCTAAACTTCGAGTACTGGAGAGAGTAATCGGTCGGCAAAGACATTAAGCATTTCATAAAGAGTTGCTGAATTGAACTAGTCAAGCAATGCAAAAAACCATAATCCAATCTAAGTTTCTATCGCTCTAGCTAGCTAGTTCTTTATGAAATATCTATGAATTAAGCGCATATACATACACCAAGTTATGCCACATGGATATTTTTAAGAGAACAAAACTAAATGACGAGAGAAGACGTGGAAAGAGTGGAAAAAAATACATCTCATATATACTGAACTTCACCTAAAACAAAATTCTCTTTTCAACCCGAAGATTTAAAACTTACAGTGCCTTTTTTATAGCACTCTTTTGAAATAAATTAAAATGCAGAATACTGGCTCAGACTTATGGGCCCTAGCCCAATCTATCATAGAAACACCCTATCCTAGTTTACATTAAATATTAAGTTTGATGAATTCTTAAACCATAGAATAGGGCATGTAATATCTTAATTGTGGTAAGTAGATTTTGAAAGACGACAAAAAGAATCAAGCTGCATAAAATTGGGAGCTTATCTCATCTAAATACATATGTATACCCTTGGTTTCTCCTAGTATTCCAATGTCTTTTGGTCTTAATTAATTCAAAGTCTAGCAGCACATGGTCCAGTAAAAAAAAATGAAATTGTGTAGGAAATATCGATTCATGACACTCAAAGAAACGTCAAGGAAATACCGGCCCTGGATGCATAGAGAGGAGAGACATTGACACAGGGAAAAAGCAAAAGTCACAAACAGTAAGACAACTAGATATGGTATATATTTATGTTGAAATAAATAAGAAAAAAATATTCCACCACCACATTAACACGGAGAGATGAATGATATTAGTTAACCAATCAAATTAAGAATATTTAAGGTCTTGGAATAAAAGATACTTGCTTGTATCATCCAAGCCTAGGGGCTATTTTTTCCTAATCGTTCAATAATTATCATTCCTGAAGTAGAGTCTCCTAAGAAAAATTATTGTAGATTGTATTGGCCTTTTTAAACTTGTTCATCTGTAAGTACCAAAGTTGTTTGAAATCCATAGACATGTAAACATAATTGCATGACTATGGAAAGGAGTAAGGACAAAAATTGTCACATGACAAAAAGAAAAAGGCACAGAAAAGGTCTAAATTAAAAACTGACACGACTATACATTACAAGGGACATATTTAGGAATTTATGTTAGCAATTTCAAGGCCCTAAACCATGTCTAAAAGCCTTGATTCTTCATGTGTCTACCAAACAAATGAATATTAGAGACAGATGCCTAATTTCAAACACATTCCATATTTAAGCTAGCAAGTATATACATCACATGTTCATCCTCATAGGTTTTGAAATTAGTACACTATCTACTAAATTGGACCTGCATACACACACACACACACATATTTTAGGTGTGATCGAACGGGCTATACATTCGATATATAATCATCAGCAACAAAGATTACCTATCATCCATAACTTTCAAGTTCCATGACCAAAAACAGTCAAGTTGGGGTTTTATCATATGTAAATTCTGTGGGTTTTCACTAAAATAAAAGTTACTTTCTTTGATGGAAAACTCAAGCCAAACAAGCAAGTGACGCTTTTAGCATCGTCGCGTAAGGCAATTTCAAAAAGGTAAGAAGAGAAAATCCCCCAATTATAATGAAAGTAAAATTCACTTGTATTGAATTGTGTAAACATATCATCTAAAAACTTAACATTACTATAAGAGAGGGCACATGACTTTTTATGCATTTAATTGTTCTAAAAGAGGTGAAGCCATAGTACATTATAAAGTTCACGGAAACCAATAGCTTTTATATAAACTTTATAGTATATTATGAAATTCACTAAATATCTATAAATATTTGACGTATATATTGACTTAAGAATATTATAGAAATCCATAAACTTCAATAAAAGCCACCTGTCACGACCCGTCAGTCTTCCATAAAAATGTGGGAAGAATCTAGAGTCAAGGAGAAAAACTAGAGTCTTGAAAAGGTTTCCGAAAAACCTAGATTCTTCCCACATTTTTATGGAAGACTGGAGAGCTGTGATACTCCTCTAGTTCTAAATACTTTGATTCTCTAATTCTTTTCACATTTTCTCACCAATATAATTTTCTTTTTCAGACATGATTTCAAGTGTCTAGAACATTTAGCTCCCCCATTCGTCCATAGATTTTTGAATTTGGGTTTACACATACATTTCACTTGGAAAATAAATCAAAGTTTCGTGAGTGAAAATCTCAAATCTCAAAAACGGGTCGATCTAAGGACCTTGAAAAACATTGGAAGAAAATCTGATGAAATTTCATGGTCAACCTGACTGGACAAACTCTAGCTTAAAAGATGGAATTCCACTTTCCACAGCAAATTCAAAAAAGTAATAATGGTATAGTATAGATGTTGCGTTGAAGCATTGGAAAGATAAAGAAAGAAAATACAATTCTGACAGTAACAATAGTTCCATGGATACAGCCTCTGAAGGCTTCAATTTCCAAAGCTTCATCAACATGCCTACTACTAACATCGATCTCTCAACCCTAGTTGAAATGTACAGAAAGGGGCCTCCCTGCCAGCTAAATTATAGGGGGGACTCGGGTTGAACGGAATAGTATTTCTGACCAAACAAAAACACTAGTACAAAGCCCAAGAAAACCCACACACACTGGTTCAGTAATTAACTAATTAAAGAATAGTAGAGGAGTACCAGATGCATAATTGTTGAAACTTGTTGAAGTGATTAAGTTATCTTTGCATAGGGAACTGAGCTGTGACTCCATGCTATTAAAGAAAGTTGTAGCTTCATCAAACGGCTTTGATAGCTCCTCTTTGTATTTCACTAATACAGCACAATACGATTCCTTCACAACGAAAACCCTCTTTTCAGCAAAATGAAAAAAATGATAAATATGTTTGGTTTAGTTTTTGTAATCACCATAAATTCATCAAGTTCCGGATCAGCTCCAATTTCATAACTGTGACAGCTGGATACTATTAAGTCCTTGTTCTCTTTGCTGATTTCTTCGAGAATTGCTGTCAGTTCCTTCGGTGCTCCAACCTTCATTTGAACTTGCCCAAATTAATAAGGCGTATATCTATACTATATTAAAAATGTGAAATAGTTTGATGAATTTACCTTACGACATTGAAGATAAGCGGAAAGTAAGTTAGGGTAAAGAGGATGATTAGCAATCTGAAGTTTGATAAGATCTGAGATGGTGGTGGGTTTATTATTATTATTATGCTGATGATCTACAGTGTTGTTAATGATTGTCGGCCCTCCGGTGCTGGAACATGCAATAGCAGAATGGAGTTTGCTCAATTCATCCATCCTCAAACAGTTACACACTGTGTAAACAACGCAACTTATTATCAACTAGTGGGGGGAAAGGAAAGAGAAACGAAGCTCCGAGTGTTTCAAGGGTTCAAAGAGGTGTGCCGGATTGGATTCATATGCTACTTTATTTTAACTGACAACACGGACTTGCTCGGACCCTCATTCCTATTTTTTCTAACAGAGAAAAAGAGGTGCAACTCCGGAGAAAAAAAATTACATATGTATTTTCTTTTTCGTAATGAATTTTTTATAATACTTTTATGAGTGAATATTTTGATATATTTAATATAATTTTAATTTATAATTATAAAATTAATTTTTTATTATTCTTTAAATTATCAAATCACATCTTTTTTTTTTAAAAAAAAAGAATAAAATAGATCTCACTTGCAATTTGTTTATGAGAATTCATCATTTACTTTTATAGTAAATATAAGATTGATATCAAGCTCAAGTTATCTGAATCTAAGTATACTGTTTGAATATATTATAATAACTAAATAAAATCTGTTTATTAAATAATTAAAATTGTTTATCTTTAAAAATAAATGCTCCACAATAAATGCATTAATTGATATAAAAATAACAGCATTATATTAATTAAAAAAAATTAGCTTATAACGATTGATGAAGATGACTAATTCTAATTGATAATTGATACAAACTCTAATTATATAGTGGTATACGAAAGGTGATAGAAATAACAATAACATATCTGATGTAGTTCTACGAATGAGATTTAATATTTTATAGAAATAAAATGACTTTTTTCGATATATAATAATTGATGATATCATGTGAATAAAAGAAGAGAAAGAGGGGTTGGAGAAGATGAGGACAATTTAAAAGAATGGATGGACATGGGAAGATGAAGCGAGAGGCCAGGGGGTGAAGTACTAATATGAAAATTTGGGGGCTTTTTTTATTTATAGAGCACGTTCTCCCACGTTATCCAACAGTAACACCTTGTACCTTATGCTCATTTCTAGTGAAGCATCTATACGACCAGATCGAATTTGTATAAGTAGGTATTTAAAATTGAATAAATAAATATACGTATCCTATATGGCGACTCATACTATCACGTAAGATATCTATTTTAATTTGTTCAATTTTATACGAGTTCAAGTGTTTATTCATGCACGTACAAAGTACATAGTACTCTTATTTATTATGTCAATATACTAAATGTCGTTAGGTCGGAAAAAACTAATTCCGAGATTAGTTATCTCGAAATTAGCTATCTTGGGATAGATTATCTCATCGCGTATATGAGATAACTTATCGCATCACTATGATATGAATTGTGGGATAAGTTATCTCAAACTTGACAATAAGATATCAAAATTTTATCCCTTCACTTTTTTTATATCCCATGACTATTTTTTTTATCCCACACCAAACGACTCCAAGAATAAGATAGAATAATTTTGAGATTAATTAATAATCAGTGAATGATTTGTACCTTTGACGAAATTGTTCAATTTATGTGCACGACAGTGTATAACATTTTTACAACATCAAGCTAAAAATTGGTTGTGATAAAATTAAATCTTTAGTTGTTGAGTTTAAATTTTTATGAGCAAAAAATATTTTGTGTTACCACCATTATAAGCTAAATTTAGAAGCTGTTTAATTAAATACGCCAGTAGTCACCACTCACCAACACATTTGCGTCAATATGACAATGTTATTAGGATTTCCGGCAACCTCTGAGGAGCTTTTTTCGACTATATTGATTTTCTAAGCAACATGTAAATAAGATCAGTAATTTTCAAATAAGAAAAATACTAAATTTTACTGCAAAAATACAATTATAGTAGAGTATTTTTGTAACAGTCTCAGTTATCTAGATATTATTATTTTCTATGGATATAATAAAGTATTTGAAATATCATTATAAAAAATGAGTGAAATAAAAAAATTAATAAATATCCTTACTTATCACATTCGCACGAAGGATACCTCGACTCCGGAATGAGTGGGAAGTATTTATGTTAAAAAGAAAAGGAGTTTGAGTTGAGTTGACAATACAATGTGTGTGTATGGATAGGGGTAAAATTAAGTAGCTGTCACTTTTTAGCACTGTTTGATGGATTGTTGAATCATTCAAAAGGCAGCTACAATTGCAAGTTGGGAAGACTAATAGTCTTTCATAAAATCTATGACAACATATTCATTTTATAAGTAAAATATAAAAAAAATAAAATATATATAAATTTTATCACTATTTTATAATAATAAAAAAATTATTTTTTAAAAAAATCATCATCTATATTATATTTATTCTATTTCCTTCTACTTCTTTCCATAAGGTGTCCCCACGAATTTATTTAAAGTGGGATTGTTTGCACGTGTGCTGTCTCCAACATTTTCTTTTTCTACGTTCACACTCCCATCTTTAATCCTGAATTGTTAGGATATGGCAGGAATAAAATATTACTTTCTATTATTATTTTACAAATGAAAAGTGGTTGAAAATCTTATTAAATAAAAGATAAATATGAAAAAAATAATAATTCTTTTGAACTTTAAATAATTTGTTTATTTTAAATTATGAAAAAATTTCAACAATTCGCTTGTATGTATGATCACAAATATTTTCAATATTTTTGAAAAATAATGTTTGGTCTTATAATTCATCATTACTTGATAAATATATTTAGCAAGCATTCCGTGTTTTCAAATAGTAGAAACGAACTGGTATTTGGGCAAACTTTGAGTATTTTAGAATTTTTAAAAGCTACTTCAGATTTTTTATATTTTATAAACACAGCTAAGGACCAAATATCAGTCTTAATTTGTTATACAAAATTTCTATAGATATATAAAAATATTTTATATAATTTTTATCCAAGTTTTACTATTTGAAGTCACTTTTAATTACAAGTAGTAATAGTAATTTTTCACATACAAATTAATGATATTTTCCTTTTCTTTTCTTCCTCTTTTTTCAAATTCATATTAATTGTGTTTGTTGTCGTGATTTTTCACGGAACATGTTCATTACTAAATGATAGTACAAATTCATGAGTATTTTAAATAATTTTTAGAACTTATGGATATATATTATATCTTTTTAAAAAGTCAAATATTTCCTCCAAAATATATGGCCAAATGCATGGTGAAATTTCACCCAAAAATATTTAAAAATTTATGGCGAAATGCCAGCTTAATATGAATTAGATGAAGTATTAAATTCATGTTCGAACATGTGATATGAAGACATGATTTTTGTTGACTAGTGTATCTTTACAAAACTATATGTTTTGAGGGATTTGTAATTGCAAACATCTATTTTGTAAAAGGAATGTGAAAAAAATGCATTTTATCAATATGACGCCGTAGTATATTCGGATATCTTGTTTATTGATTAAATTGTTTAAGAATTAAAATTTTTGATGATTTCACGTGAAAGTTTTCATATTTTTTAAAAAGTTATCACTTAAAAAATCTAAATTATATTGTCCAAAATATGTCAATTTCAAATGAATCAATTACAAATCATAATTACATACTACATATCTTAACGAGTCCCAAGTAATTATTTATTTATTTGTTTACATTGTTACCGTACAATATTTGAAATTCATTCTTCCAACGATTTCGAAATTTTGTCCATTTAGTTAAAAATAAATTCTCCGTATCAAGAATTTTTAATAATTAAAACTCAAATCCTAGCAAATGGTTAAGGGTTAGAAAAACTTATTTCATCTAGTGATTTTCTTATTTGGGAACCTATTAAAAATAATTTTAATTTTACCTTTATAACAATAAAAATATTATCTATATATACTCATTTTTTCAAGATATTATTTATAAGATTATATTGAGTTTGTTGTTATTGTTACATTTTATTTATGTTTTTAAATGCTACCTTAATAAATTTGAAACGAACAATTTCAATTAGATAATTAAATCTCTAGTTGTAACATGAAGCAGTAATACATTTCATATAATGATATTTTTTCAAATGTTGTGTTTAAGTTAACTTATGTATATTTCAATTATTTTTTATATATTTATGTATTTTCTATCAATAAAGATATTTAATCCGTAATTATACCTATCAAGTCTTTAAGCAATGGCACAAATCACATACTTATTATTTTTTGCCTTCATTAAAAATAGCAAATTTACTAATTAATTAAGATGAAGCAGCACTAATTAAGTGTGATCTTCAAAGTTGAAACAAATCTTTGACTTTGAATAAAGTCATCATTCTAATCCCTTTTTGTCCAATAATATGATTTGATAACTTTGCCAACAAATGATTTTTTTATTTTCGAGTCTAAAGAATGTGTTAATTTGGTTATCAAATGATTGGGCTCTTAGCCAGCACATGTTCTTTTTCACTAAACTATTTGTTTTTCATATTAATTTTTAGAATTAAAAATAAATAAAACCTTAGGATCCTCAACATTGTTCCTCATAAAATATATAATTTTAGCTAGCTAGCTAGCTTCCAATATGATAATAGGTCCCAATACTTTTAATTTTTTTAATATTGAAAACTGTATTGGTTTAGCTTTAGGAGTGCTACCTCAACATCGGACGAATCTAATTTACTCTCTCCAGGGGGGTATTGAGCAGTGTTTTAAAAGGCATTTAGCATGAAATAAATTATAAAATTTTATAATTATTTTTTAATGTTATAAAATAATAATTTAAACTAATTAAAAATATTATTTTAATAACTCAGAGTAAATAACTTACAAGTTCAAATAACGTGATGATAAAAGTTATCATGGGATGTCAATGAACTTCAACATCTTATCTTTTAAATAATAAAAGAATTAAAAATTAATTTCCGAACATAATTCATATGACGGATCGCTTTGATACAGATAATATTAATCAAGAATGTTTGCCGCTAATACATTTTAAAACTAACAAGGGAGGCAAGAAAATGTGTGAATGACATGAAAACTCGAGGACAAAGACGGTCTAGGTATGTTTGATGTTTGAATAAAAGGAGAAATAAAGGACCCTACACACGACCATAGTACATAAATATAGAAATTTGAAGTATGAGAAAATGGAATTGCTTGAAAGAGTACAGACAAAGTGGGTTAGGTTCCATTCCGCAAAATATGGATCTATGTTGTTCTCTCATATTTCACTTCATTTGGTTCACCTTATGTTCCACACACCTCCATAAAAATGTTTTCCACATGTAGACATTTCACTGCTAATGATAAAGTTTGTAATCACAAATATTTGTTCAAAAAAAATTAAAAATTGTGTGATTTATTTTATTAATGAGACACCTTATGATAAGATACTAAATAATAATATGTTAAATTTATTGAGATTAAGCAGGTCAACTCGAGCAAGTCATGACTCAATCTAAATCTTAAACCCATTTGAGCCCAAGTAAATTTGGACGAGTCATGACCCAATTTAATCGACCCATTTTGACATTCTCAACTTAAATAGATTTTAGGGGATAATGATGAATTGTCAAGCTGAAAAAAGATGTTCCTGAACAGTACTTCAGATGTTCTTGAAACATCCACCATTAAAATTGCATTTGGATATTTGTACGTCATCTGAAAAGTGGAGGCACAAATTCAACAAACACCCAATTTGTTCGCTGGAAAAAGTTGCAATTATTAGGATACCGATAGATGGAAAGTGACAAAATACCCTGTCTCAAAATAATTAATTGTGTTTTTCATTTACATGCCTCTTCTAAAAGAAACATTCATAAAAGCACCATTTACCATCTTATAACATCTCTCTGAACATTTATCAAACACAGTGCAAATATTTGACCAACTTACAAGTAGATGCATGTGTGCTGCTGCTTCAACTGGACAGTATTGCACTTGAAACGCCGCCAACATTTATCTCGCGCTCTCTTCAAAAAACAAAGCATGAACAAAAAGGGATATGAATTCAACTGTTATTCGAGGAAAGATGGAAGCAGTGGATTACTTCTAAAGACAAACATCAAGACCTGTGTGCGGAAACGTCTATAAGATTTGGGAGGGTACATTAAACTCTTCCCCAATTCTTGTTCTGATGAACAAGTGAAAATTTGCGTACATTTGCTCCTGGCAGCAGGAATACTATGTCTACCCAAAACTCAATAATCAATTACAATCACTAGACATGACTATATTAATGATCCAGGGGGAAGAGCTAAATGATGGGAGAAAATTGACCATACTTTCAGTACAACTATGATTGTTCAGCAGCTGCTGCAAGTGGTTGAAGGGCTTTCATTGGATTCATGATGACACCATCGATTATTCCGTACTCTTTAGCTTCCTTTGCGCTCATGAAAAAATCACGATCCGTGTCCTGGTTAATCTTCTCAAGGGTTTGACCAGTCTGGTAGGCAAGGTAACCATTCAAAGTTGCTTTGTGATGCAACATCTCATTAGCCTGCACATCATTGTTAGCATTGATTTAGCTCCAAGTATCTCATCCTTACCAATCTAACTTATCAAAGAGAAGTTCCACAATTTGAGTTATTGCACAAGAGAAACAGAATTTTATAAGCTCGACTAACCAGTGTAAATAAGCTGGAATATGGGAAAATTAACTTGTTGGAGAATATCGTCTAAACTAGAATCATTCTCTAAATGAACAGTTATAAAAGATTAGCTTTTATATGAGATTGTATAGGAATAATCCCACAATGTTTGGGGCTGATAATCATATGATTGTATTATATCATTCTCTAAATGCAAAGAACTGGAAATCTCCTTGCAAGTTTCCATTACAAGGGCATTATCCAAAGGTACTCTTTCTATGCATTTGTTTTGGGGGTGGGGGTGGGGGGCTAGTCATCCGCAGGTACTTTTCTTCATAAGCACCTTGTGCACTGATTTTGCTTTTCAAGGGTCAGAGGTTCTGGCCTGCAAAATTTAGAATTAGATTTCCAGTTGTACATTATTCACTGAATAAACACAAAATTGGAAATTGTTCCTCCATCTTATGTTATTAGAGCATTATTCAAATGTACTTTTTATCTGCCAGCACATTGAGTAAAATTTGTATTAAAAAAAATCAGGATCAGGATTGTAGCATCTCTTTTCGGATGGATAGGGATTCTCAAATGGAACGTTTAAATCAGTGGACGTACTTTGTAGACCATTATATCTCCCAAGAATGTGTTCGGTGTGGAAAATGACTTCCCTAGTGGAAGTAGGAAAAACAAGTTCCACAAGTGGAATTCCACGTTAATAGTGTCCTCCACAAACACATCTCATCTTCACCCCCATCCCCACCATCCCATCCTTACCCTCACCTCCCATAGTTTGTCTATGTTTTACACAAATACTTTAAGGATAATATATTTTACCTACAATACAAATACTAAATACTAGAAAATAAGTAAGAACTCCACTTATTTTTCTGGAGAACATTTTCCTTTCATACTAAACACTCCCTAAATACAAACATTTGAAATAGAAATTGTGGCATACAACACAGTAAGTGATACCTGTATATCTATATCAGTTTGAGCACCCTGAGCACCACCAAGAGGCTGGTGAATCATTATCCTTGAATTTGGCAAGCTATATCTCTTTCCTTTAAGGTGATAAAAAGCATCAAAAGTTAAGAGCAAAAACTGGAAGCGTGGGATAAAGAAAGTTACTTTAGACTTGAATCTGCTATTCAATTTACCTTTAGTGCCAGCAGCGAGAATAAAAGCCCCCATACTGCAGTGCCACAAAACAAAAATTAGCTAAGCAATGTAATCTATTCATTCCATGAAAAAGAAAAAGGCCAAAGTAATCACCCCATGGTACTAAAAGTAAAACAAAGTCCATAAATTTCACCTGTAACTGAATATAAAGTCTCAATTAACACTCCCACCCCACCCCCACAAAAAAAGAGAGAATGACATAAACTTGTAAATTGTTCCACCATTCACCCATCTAATTGATATGAAGGTTAAGGAAATAGCTGCATGCAAGGTGGGTGAACTGTAAAAGCGATGTAACACCAACATGAACATAATAAATTATTAGATTAATTTCTTTGACATTGTGTACTTCTCCACGCAGGACATCCCCAGAAAACTTGGGATCACGTGAACTGGCACAGTAAAGGAAGAGGGGCTTAAAAGGGGCTAAGGGTAGTAAACAGGAGCAATGGAAGACTAAGGAGGAAGAGAGGAAGGAACAGCAAATCCAATCCCAAAATTTTCAAATATTTCCCCTATATTCTGGGGAAAAAAGAAGCTCTTATTTGTGAACTTTGGCACCAAAATAGATAAGCGTGAAGTAACGTGCAATCAGAACTGCCCAATGTTGTCAAAGGCACGTTTATGCCCTGAAGCAAGGGTCGAACATGTTGAGCACTTTGCCTTGCTTAATGTGCGCTTTAGTGCCGTCGTCAAGGTTCTAAGGCATAATTTTCTTGCAAATGAGTTCTGAAGAGGCAACACTAAAAATTGATATTTCACGTTACTTTTTCCAATTTATCTGTTCATATATTTATCATTAAGGCTTATAATTATTAGTCTTGCACTAAACCTATATATTTGCACTTTTCCTCCCTTTGCAGCTTGTTTCATTAAAGCCCATGCTTTATCTGAGATTTTGATGAACACTAGAAGCACCTAAAATAAAGGAGAGGCTGTCAAAAATGCCAATAAACGAAAGAAATTGGGACGTTACTTAATCAAATAAAAGAACCTACACTTGAAAGCTATGTAGTCATCATGGGTTGTGTAAAGGTGATTTTCACAAATGCATTACAAGTAACAATGTATGGTAAGATCATCTTCCAAGAGAAACACAAAAGTATGTCAGTAACCAATCCGTACCTTGCAGCGAGTCCAACACAGACAGTTGAGACATCAGGTCGAATATGTCGCATGGTATCAAAAACGGCCATTCCTGAGATAATAATAGACGACAAAAACTGATTATAACAGTTAAATGCTGCGATAAAAGCTGAAAATTATGGCAAGCAGCAGAAAAATGAGATTGAAGGAACACTTGGTTGTACCTGCTGTTACTGACCCTCCTGGAGAGTTGACATACATAACAATGTCCTGTGTGGTAAATATATTAAAGAGGTGCTCAGTTGAATTAAAAGAAAGCTGTGTAAAACGTAAATAGAAGGACGTAGTTAAAAAAGTCTGGAAAACAGTTTTAGAATTAAAAGCTACACTGAAAAGGGATGCTCCAAGAAAAGTCACAAGCATATGTCAAAAGAGAAGCAGAGCCGCATAGACAAAACCATAGCAGCATCTGTGTATTCTTTCTTGTTCAATAAAAGCAAGGTTTTATTCATTAAAGTGAAGCTGATCAAAGGGCAAGCCTCATATAGACATGGCATAAGGGTTGTCGACTACATCAGTCAATAAGAATAGACCAAGCAAAAGAGAAGGAAAGGTAGAATTCCCTAGGCTCATCTTTCTACAGACTTCACTCATTTGGTTCATGCACAACTGGGCCACTGTGGCCTCAGTAGGCTAGTTCAAGCAAATAAGTTATGCTGGCATGCCAATTGAAATGACGTGCTCAAAATTCCATTAAAAGATGCAAGAAATTCATAAGTTACTCGAGCAATTAAGCTAGACAGATCATATTTCGGCAAACAAATGTGATGGATTAATATTCACGAACACTAAAGATGATATACACTACCAAAAGAATAAACGATGCAGAATCTCCTTGAAATTAAAACATCTAATATTTTAACCAAGTCTATCCCATGAAAAAAAAAGTAGTCTAGAAAATACACCTTTGTGGGATCAACCGCATCAAGATAAAGAAGCTGAGCAACTAGGATATTAGCCATATCATCATCAACTGGTCCACCACATCGTACGATTCTCTACAAGAAGATGATATCAGCAACAACAACAACGTTAAAAGTTTAGCAAGTACATCATGACTTTCCGGTGAATGGTAAATCTACCACAAGAACACAAATTCTTACATATTGAAAGAGCTGGCTGATCACACTCATAAATCGCTCTTGTACCATCGGTGGTGGTCCTTGACCTTGGGCATATGTAGGAAAATAAGGTGATGGTGGCATTTGCAGGTCATCCCTAAAAAACTCAATAGCAAGGAAAATCGTAAGACATAACAAAATAAGATGACAAAGCAACTCTGTTATTAACAATGAATTCTTACAACTTAAGAGCTCCACAAGTCCATGAAACTGGATCTTTCACACCTTGTAAAAATACCATTAAATGACCTAAGAAAACACCCTTCTATCTACTTTTAAGAAGGAAGATGAATATATGGATAGAAGTATTACTTCCTTTGTCTCAATTTATACAAATTCTTTCCATTTGGGGGTGTCACAAAATGTTTGACACCATTCCACTAACAATACTATTCTATAACAACAACAACAACAACAACAACAACAACAACAACATACTCAGTGGAATCCCACAAGTGGGGTCTGAGGAGAGGGTAGAAGTACGTTGACCTAACCATTGACTCATAGAGGTAGAGAAGCTATTTCCTGGGAGCTCGTCTCAAACAATACTATTATATGTACATTTTTTAACAAACAACCTTCACGACTTTCAAGAATTCAAAATTCATTTCACTATTCAATTTTGTGTTTGTCATTTGATGTTTTTGATATCATACTAGCTTCTCAATGCTCCTTTTAATATTTTTCTTCTTCTACTACTAATCTAGTACTAGGTCTATCTGAAACAGACTCTCTACCTTCCAAGGTAAAGGAGTAAGGTCTGCATACACACTAAGCTCCCCGACCTGGGATTACACTAGATATGTTGTTGTATTACAAATCCTAACCCCAAGATTTTCGAACCTCCCAATCCACTCATCAACCATAAAAAATCCAAACAACAAGAACGAAAAGTGTCCTCTCCACTCTGAAATTAGACAATTTCCTGCTGACGGAACATTGAAAAAAAGTTCAGATTTACCAAGAACCTTAACAGATTGGGTTGGGGAAAGAACCTGATAGACCAAATTCCTGAACGCGAAGTCTTTGGAGATTCCCACTCAGCTCCAGAGTACACAGCCTTCACAGTGCAATTTCCCCTATGCTTCACTTTCCCAACAGTCTTTACTTTCCTGGGTAGTTAACCAAAAGGAAAAAAAATCAGAACTTTAAGAGAAATACGCAGTATTAGCAACATATACAAGCGAAATGATACAAACCCATCTCAGTACCTGAAGGTAAGATGCTTAAAAGGTAGGGATATGGAGGAAAGGTTGCAAGAATCAGAGGGGGAGTTGAATTTAGAGATGGAGGAAACTGTGGCTATGCAAGAATGAGCCATTTTTTTCTTGGATTTTTTCTTGGTGAGATGAAGTGAAATAGATAGGTTTTGGGTTTGGGGCAATTTAAAGAGTCGAGTGTTGGAGTAAGCAAATAACGAGAACGACGAGCTTGGAAGGTTGTACAACAGCGCAACTTAGCACCCTTCCCATAAACCTACGCCGCTCGACCCAAAAATGGTCATTGGAAAGAAATTAAAATTCATATGCATTATAATTTTGAGTGTAAATCTCCGCCCCATTTAATACACACTTAAAATATTATTATTTTAATGCTTTACTCCGTCATATTACATGAAATTTTTATTTTTTATATTTAACTCAAACTAAATAATTTTTACATAATCAAAAAGGTATTAATATTTGATTTTTAAATTTATCCTTTATCTACTAAGTTCTTTTGTTTATTATCAAACCTTTGAGAGTGTAATTTGAACTTAGAATTAATAACACTACAAAAGCCTTAAGCACCCACCTTGAACCATTGAACCAACCAAACCATTTAATGTTCGGTACTAAATTAATGGGTGCTCGAGCACCCGGTGGACTCCATGATGTGCAGATGTACCCATGTCATCGTTGTGCTACGAATAACATTCTTGCCATTTTACTTCCGTGGCCTCTATATTGTTCCACCTCTTTGGTCCTTCACGTGGATGAGGCTACACGTTCATCTTTCTGCCTGTCAGCTTCGACCTGCCATCTTTACATGGGTTAAAAATTGAGTCTTCAAACAAGATTTAATTCCAGAGTGTGAGGAAAAATTTTGAGTTTTTCAATATTTTCCTTGAATGTCCAAGTACTCCGCAGTTTCCCTTTTAGGGGGCTTTTTTTTGCCGTATTTATTGTGTCATCAAGGGTTGATAAATGTGTTTTACTCTGTTTGTGTAGTAAATACTTAGTTTATATCGTTTTCTTATGTAAAATCATCTCCACATCATTGCATTTTGAGTGTATTCTATTAGTTTACTTTGACTTGCTGTTTAATAAGGCCAGTAAGTTTTTATGTACTACTGAATAAGCATATTATATAGACACTATTTAATTAAAAAAAATACTTTAGTGAAAATATCTCCTTTCCTTTTCTTTTCAAAATTGGGGATAGAGCCCAGGCAAAGAAAATTATAAGGTTGGGACGGAATTGAATATTAATTATAAAAATTTATGCAGTCAATTATTGAGCTACTAAAAGATTTTATAAAAAAATATTCATATTCTTTTTTAGAAGGGAGTAAATTTCTGCAAGAGAAATACAAGTTAGACTCTTTAAAATGAATTTTTTTTTAATCTTATTTTAATAAAAAAAGATACTGCTTAACAGATAAATCAGGTGACTCAGGTGTGATCAATAAATTCACAAAAATCAAATTAAGACAAAAAGCATATACTATGAATTGAGAGGAATATAATATAACATTGATACACACCATGATTAATTGGTGAGTTTTTTGTCTTTCCTTTATGATGGGTATGTTCCCAGTAATTGTGAGTTCGTTCTATATGAAAGTTTGACTAAAATGACAATTTTTTCTTCGGATCAAAATACATAGTAATATTTTATATTATTAAAAGATGTACTAGTTATTTTTTAAAAAAATTTACTTTCATTTAGACAAGTGAGTTTTTATGGAATCAAATAATTATACTAAATTGATATTATAATTTAATTTATTAAGAATAAACTAGTAAAAATTATTTTTTAACTTTCTAGAAATTAGTAAATTTATGATCAGAGGTATACCCAAGCTAAATTCATTATTAAAATTCTTATCATTCTAGATAATTTTTTTTCGTAAGATAGCAATTATTCTTTATGATATTAGTTAGTAATATATAATGATTTATATCATGGATAAATGATTGTAAACTATACTATGTAGTCATACAAGCTTGTTAATTAGACTAAATGTCCAACGTCAAAATAAGTTCAGTATCCTTTAAAGAAATAAATGAATTACAAAGATCTTTCGATAAATTAAACTAATATATTTTTATAAGAATACAAAAATGTATTAGGTATTTTTTTAGAAAGGATTAATACGAAATTGCAAACTACAAACAGTAAAGGAAACCCCAAAAACAACAACTAAATAGAAGAATAAAGGAGTGAATTATTATGTGAGACGAATGTTTGAAGATGTTGCTTGAGAACTTGATTGACTAACAATCTATAGCCTTTCTCTGTGAGGTGAAATCCGTCCCAAAAAACATATTCATTATCATTTGAACATGCAATGGGACAAGCAGCTAACAATTCTACTTTTCCAACCAGAGCACAACATCCATTTTTGGTAACCTTATACCCTGCCACAACAAGTCAAATTAAATCGTATCACATAAATTAAACAAAGTGAGTTTATACGGACAACACTTACCGTAATTTGTAGGGTTGTTAATTAGATCAAATGTGAAATTGTAAAAGTCAATGTAGACCATTTTGGCATCGGGAAATTTGTTACTAAGAGACTTTATCTCAGTGGAGATCTTGTTGTTGTATGAGTAAGCTTTCTTGTTAAGAGAATCCACACAATTTTTTAGAATTCCTCCTCTAGTATTTCTGTGAAATGGCATGCATCCTATTGGTAATACACCAAATACACCAATCCTACGTGCGCCCAACTTGTACAATTCCTTTCAAATAATAACAAAAATTATACAACAATAACATATCACTGGAATCCCGCTAAGGAATCAAATTTAAAAGTATAGTGTGTGGAAATGAAATTAGTACCTGCAAGAAATTAGAAGCAAACTTGACCAAGAGATCAATGTATGATGGATTTAAAAGGGAAGCTGGATTTAGTTGAATATCATTATGGCCAGAGAGTACTATAAAAAGGCTATTTTTCAAAATTTCTGAGGTTTTTGCTTCTCCAACAATTGCTTTAAGTTTTCCAATATACTCTTTGAACAACTCCAGTTGTTTTGGAATTGATAGAATTGACTGTATTTTCATCAACAACAAAAAAAGAAAATTTATCATTATTAATGAAAAATATATTGAAAAATTTTAATTGAAGAAAAAGGGAAAAGAAAATGTACCAATATAGCATTAGTTTGTGGATCATATCCTGAACCTGCTGAAGCAAAGGTGACACCTGTTATGAGATCCTTAGCTTGTAATTTTGGATCAAGATAAGGAGGCAGCAACTCTTTTATTCCCAATTGTTCCACTGTAATAAAACGAGGGGAAAATGGTCAAAAATGACCTTAAACTATACGAAAGAAATAAAAATGCCCTTGACGTATACTTTGGTCCAAAAATGAAGGGCATTTAGTCACTTCGTGTGTATACCTTCGTGTAGAAACTCATATAAATATGAACCATATGGGGATAACTATGGGGTAAGAAAGCTTTTTTCTGTATTGTTGATAAACCAACGTTTATATATGTAGATCGGTTGACACATGATGAGGATTAAGAAGAACATACCAATAATGTCAGAGGGAATTTTTCCATCAGAAAATCTTCCAGTGGCCTTTCCTCCCATGAAATTTTTCCCATTTTGTGGGATATTCCCCTTGGCTAGTGTCACAAGATAGTTGTTATTGCCAGTATCAACTATGGAGTCCCCAAACACAAATACTGCAGGAATTATATTGCTTACGTTGTATGATTGCTGCAGATCTGCTACCGCAAATCTGGCAACAAGGAATGTACTAAACAATACCAAAATACCAGAGAACAACTTCATTTTCATTAATATGTCCCCTCAAAAATATTTTAGTTGTTTGCCAATTAAGTATTGGAAATAATGGAACATTTATAGAAGATCTTTTGTTTGTCAAAGTAAAAAAAGTTTCTTGACAATAATAGGGGCGTGCTTATTTTATTTCATCACATAATGCATGGAGCAATAATTAATGGTATGTTTACTGATTTCTTTCCAGGAGTTGGTATTCTATGGTTGGCTGTTTATATTTTACATATAAAATAAAGATATGTTCATGTTAAGCATGCTATAATGTGTATACATATGTTATATATTGAGTACTCATTAGCTGACTATGATATATTGTTAATTAGGTGAATATACCATATTATATTACAGTTTAAAATGAAATAATAAAAATGAATAAACAAATATTTAGGTTGAGACGAGAATATCTCACTTTTTTTAGGAGATTTAAACCCACTATGATATAATCTACATCGATCCAACAATATAATTTTTGACATTGTCCCCTCCAAGACACAGCAACTCATCTAACTCAAAAAATTACGCATTGGTTAAAGAGTACAAAACTCCGTCAAAAGAATGCCTCCCTTCAATATAAAATTATTCGCTTTTTTCTGATGTTTCAACTCCCTCGTTCAATGACACTAACCTCACTACAAGATTTTCCCACACTACTATCTGTTATCATACTTTTACACACACACACAAAAAAATCACTATTTGTAAAAATAAATTTTATTTTCTTAGATTAAATAACAAACTACACAATTAATTAAGACCCCATTGTTGACAACAGTTCCTACCAATTAGAATAGCATGCAAAATTGTTGGTACTTTTTTTCAAAAGAGATAAAAGTCATGACCAAATTCTCATTATGATCTTTGTTAAGCTCGTAGGTGGTTTAGCCCATTTAAAGAAATGATTTTTAGAATAGGCTTGATCGTCAATAACCAAGGCGATTCATTCGATCATATATAATTACACAAATATCTCTATAGTATTACATTACAAAGTACAAAATACATAAAGATTTTGTTTTTCAGTTACAACATAAATAGTACAAAAGAATAATTTTACATACTTTGGTTTATAACAACTATAAATATATAACAACACTTCATTATAACAACTATGAAACTTTCATGCATCAGACAATATAAATAGGTGTTAATTCCTTGTGACTCAATTATCGAAAATGATGTAGTAAAAGTCACTGATTAATTTGATAACACAAGAATGACTTTACTATAGATATATCAGAAATAATGTGGTCATGAAATAAATGTTTGAAGATGTTGCTTGAGAACTTGATTGACTAACAATCTATAGCCTTTCTCTGTTAGGTGAAATCCGTCCCAGAAAACATATTCATTATCATTTGAACATGCAATAGGACAAGCAGCTAACAATTCTACTTTTCCAACCAGAGCACAACATCCATTTTTTGTAACCTTATACCCTGCCACAACAAATTGTTCATACGTCAAATTAAACTGTATCACATAAATTGAACAGAGTTAGTTTATAAGAGAACACTTACCATATTTTGTGGGGTTGTTAATTAGATCAATTGTGAAATTATAAAGGTCAATGTAGACCATTTTAGAATCAGGAAATTTGCCACTAAGAGACTTTATCTCAGTGGAGATCTTGTTGTTGAATGAGTATGCTTTCTTGTTAAGTGAATATACACAATTTTTTAGAATTCCTCCTCCAGTATTTCTGTGAAATGGCAAGCATCCTAATGGTAGTACACCAAATACACCAATCCGTCGTGCCCCCAACTTGTACAATTCCTTTCAAACAAGAACAAAAATGAGCTCATTCAACAATGAAATTAAAAAGTATAGTGTGTGGGAATTAAAATTAGTACCTGCAAGAAATTAGAAGCAAACTTGACCATGAGATCAGTGTATGATGGATTTAAAACAGAAGCTGGATTTAGTTGAATGTCATTATGGCCAGAAATTACTATAAAAAGGCTATTGCTCAAAATTTCTGAGGTTTTTGCTTCTCCAACAATTGCTTTAAGTTTTCCAATATATTCTTTGAACAACTCTAGTTGTTTTGGAATTGATAGAATTGACTGTATTTTCATCAATGACAAAAAAAGAAAACATATCATTATTAATGAAAAATATATTGAAAAAATTAATTGAAGAAAAAGGGAAAAGAAAATATACCAATAAAGCAGAAGTTTGTGGATCATATCCTGAAGCTGATGAAGCAAAGTTAACTCCTGTTATGAGATCCTTAGCTTGTAGTTTTGGATCAAGAAATGGAGGCAGGATTTCTTTTATTCCCAATAGTTCAACTATATATCAAGTTGAAAATAATTAGTACAGTATATACTAAATTCTATTTGGGTGAAAATCATTTCCCGGTGTACATACCAAAAAGATCAGAGGGAACTTTTCCGTCGCAAAATCTCCCATTGCCCATTCCTCCTTTGAAGTTCTTCCCATATTGTGGGGTGTTCGCCTTGGCTAGCGTTGGGATCCAGTTGTTATTCCCTGTATCGACTAAAGAGTCTCCGAACACAAACACTGCAGGAATTATACCACTCACGTTGTATGGTTGATGTTGTTGCAGATCCGCTATTGCAATAAATATGGGGCTTGATAGCAGGACAATATAACTGAATAACAACTTCATTTTCTTTAATTCTCTCCTCAGATCAAAATAGTTATTCTCCCTGTTTGCAATTGACAGAAGAATTAATATGGTGAACATTGATTACTAATTACGTTTACTAGTCAAAAGTTCCTTGACAATGCGGAGCAAGAACGTGTAAGCATGTGATCATGAACTTGCTGGCAACTTATTTAATTCAACATGTATTGATCACATAGTGCAATAGACAAAAGAAAATACTATTATTCCGTTGGTTTAGCTAAGACGATTTCGGAATTAAAATCTTATTCCTTCAATTTGGGGGAAAACCCGGGATAAGATTCAACTGTTGTACTTATCTCACTAGTTATCAAAAGGACTTGCAGGAGGTAACCTCAGCGCTAGTAGCCATGGTTCATTTGATAGCAGAGATCCATCTTCTTTAAGTATCTGCAGCAAACACAACACAAGTTGCGGATGTTAAAACATACCTTGTGGATATCAGTGTCAAATGCAAATAGACAAAAACTCTCGGCTTCACATGTTGATGGCATAGTAAGGAATCGAAAAAAGAACAAAAGCAACTTCTACACTAGAAATGGAAAGAAATTGAAACATATGAGATCGCAGTTGTGCTCAAACTTTCTCTGTCAAGGGAGATTCAGATTAAGAAGACACATGAAGATCTAGTTTAACTGTCAGACAGTTAACACATGATCACCTTAGCAATTGCAGATGGCCCATTTGCCAGGAAGGCAGGATACACCATACCAGCTGCTTTTTGCACAATGAATAAATAAATATTCAGGCTAATGAGGCGTGAATATCCCGCTTCAAGGAGATTCAAGCCCAATATGATATAATCTACACCGATCAAACAGTAGAACTCTTGACTTGTTCCCTCCAGGATATAATAGTCCAACAAAGTCGTATGACTCAAACAATTCTGCATTAGTTGAAGAGTGCAAAGCTCCAACAAAAGAATGCCTTCCTTCAATATAAAATTACTCTCTTTCTTGTATTGTTTCAATTCTCTCATTGAAATGACACTAACCTCACTAAAAGATTTTTCCACACTGCTCATCTTTTATCGTACTTTTACACAAACAAAAGAACATCACTATTTGTAAATATAACTTTTTTTCATAGATTAATAACAAAGTACACAATTAAGACCCCATTGTTTACAACAGTTTATTCCAATTAGAATAATTTTACATACTTTTGTTTATAACAACTATACATATATAACACCACCTCACTATAGCAACTATGAAATTTTCAGACAAACAATGTGTTGGGATTTTGCTTAAAAATGAAAAGGGTCATTATCTCACATTGGAAAATTATCGAAGAGTAGCTTGGAGGCTTGACTATATAAGGGGGCTTAAGTTACGTTTTCAAATGTACCAAACCAAATACATTTCTAACATTGTTTGTTAGAAGAATGTATTGAGGTTTTATGTGATTGTAAAAATTTTTCACATAGTGATCGGTTGTTGTCTTTTGACAACGGTTGTGGTTTTTTCCCAATTTTGGGTTTCCACGTTAAATTCTTGTGTTGTTTTATTTCTCAATTTTTTCCTCTTTTTGCAAAAGGGGCGAAGATCTTGGGGTTTATGGAGAAGGGTTTTATTTTCCCAACATGTGGTATCAGAGCGAGGTTGCCTAGCTTGAGGGGAGAATCTTAGTATGCTCTGTGGTCGCAGCTTTGACTGATCTCTAAGTCTGGTAGTGTGGAGGTACATGTCTAGGTAAGTTTTGGCTAGGAAAGACTTGGTATTTAAGTGGTCACGACGGACCCACCTCTCTTTCCTGGGAACTCACCTGGTGTGCTGTTCACGAGCTACAAGGTTCTAAGCAAGTGTTTTTTTTCCATTCTCGGAGATTGGTCAGCGATATGGTTACAATGGGAAGCATCAAGTTTGACATTGAGAAATTTGATGGAAGAAT